>NKZH01002278.1:0-22608 GCA_002370695.1 Metschnikowia matae var. maris
ATGAGACTTGTCCCTTTGTCCTATTCCGCTGTCCTTCAGGTAACCCTTACCTGCACACGCGGGTTAGGACATCTCACATGTTCAACACACACTCACTATGCCCCACGCACTATACTCTACATTCACGGAGTTTCTACACTATTTTATTACACTCACTCTACTCACTCTACTTACTCTATTCACTCTATTCACTTTATTACTACACTCATTAACACTATATTATAATACACATCCTGAAATCCCCATGAATACCAGTGAAATCATAAACAATCAATAAACTCAAAATAAAATTATACAATTGTGTTGTTGTGAGGTACTGATGTTTGGCATGGAACTTGGCCCTCTAATAGTGCACACCAAGTGTTAGATGCGAAATAGTACTACTCTACTCTACTCTACTCTACTCTAGACTCCAATCCAATACAACCATGACTGGATTCCTCAGAGACCTCCATATTGAGTTCATCAAGAACTTAGACTCCAAGCTCACCCAGCAATCGTACGAGTACTGGCTTCTGGAGCATCTCCGCATGAACGGCTTGTACTGGGCCGTAATGGCCTTGGATACATTGGGCTCGTTAACTACGCTTCCCAAAGATGACGTGTCCCGCTATGTTCTTTCGTGTTTTGACGAAGGAAAAGGTGCTTTTGCAGCATTCCCTGGCCACGATGCCCATGTCTTGACCACACTTTCTGCTCTTCAAATCCTACTTATCTACGATAACATGGATCAATTGGATCAGGACAAACGGCTTCGGATCGTTCAATTTGTCAAGGGGCTACGCCAGAATGACGGGTCGTTTGCAGGTGATGAATTCGGCGAAATCGATACTCGGTTCGTGTTTGTGTGCCTCTTTATCTTGACGATCTTGGGCCACATGACGCCTGAAATCGCATCGGGCGCCGAATCCTTCATTCTCAGCTGCAAAAACTTCGACGGCGGCTTTGGCATGTTCCCGGGCGCAGAGTCCCATGCGGCTCAGGTGTACACGTGTGTTGGGGCCTTGGCTTTATGTGATAGCATAGAGTCGGTGGATGCTCAGACTGCATCCTGGCTAAGTGAGAGACAGGTGACTGGCTCGGGTGGCTTCAATGGTCGCCCGGAGAAATTGCCGGATGTATGTTATAGTTGGTGGGTGCTTCTGAGTCTTTCGGTGCTTGGGAAGTCGGACTGGATCAGTTATGATGCTTTGGAGTCTTTCATTTTACTGTGCCAGGACCCAGATGCCGGAGGGTTTGCTGACCGGCCCGATAACCAGACGGACGTCTACCATACGTGTTTTGCCATTGCAGGTTTGGCATTGATGTTCCCTGAAAAGTACGCCATGAAGAAAGTCGACCCGGTGTTGTGCCTTCCTCAGAGTGCATGTGCACAGGTGTTGTTCTACAAGAAGCAGTAATATCATATCATAAAATCATACCATCAAATCATAGCCGAAGCCAGTTTAATGCTAATGTTATTAATCTAAAGGCTCGTTCCAGATTTTCGAGAATTTTTCAAAGTGGTCGATCTCCTCATTTGAGAATTCAATGACCCGACCTTCTCTTTTGTTCGACTTTGTCAACGGTCCTTCCTTATAGTAACCTCCAAGCAGCGAATATGCACACCAACAGTAGTTGTGGCAGTAGTTCTTGGAGGACCAAGGAATCTTAGGCTCGTTTTCAACATTATCCTTTATGTTCTCAAACGGCGTGATTGTAGGAGGAATAATGGCATGTCTAATCTTCAATGGAGCAGCGAAAAACTCCTTGAATTCTTCTAAGGTTTTAAGATTGGTGTATCTGGTTCCGATTTTGAACTCATCTTCTGCATTCATCTCTTCGAGCTCTCCACAGAACTGGAAACCTGAGTTGAACCAAATCAAGTGGTCATCATCATCGCTAATATGTGCTGGGTGGTTGGAGCAGAGTTCTTGGGAATGGAAGCTTTGCAACTTGTTCACATCCTTGTGACGTTCGGTTTCAGGGGTCAACTCTCCGATGGCAGCAGCAGGGTTACCGTTAAATGCATAATTTTCGTCTCCAACCAACGCAAGCGACGTCCAGAAATGTTCCTTGTCTCCGTAGAATGAGCCCACAATGGGTCTGTAGAAATTCATAATGGACATCATAAATGGCTGCATGAAGTGTCTTCTTCTGTTGATGACAACCAACCCACTCTCCATATAGTGACTGAGGCCGTGCATGAACTCGTTGCCCAAGGTCAAGTTGGAAGTTTGTGGGATATTGAAGAAAATGGAGTCTTCAAGCGATGGAAGTAATTTCTTGAGAAGAACAGTATCACTTGCACCTCTGTACTGAGTGAACATGCGGTCTCTGAAGAAATAAGTACCAGTATCCTTGTACTTTTTATGGTTGAAGAAGTAGTCTGGTTCCTTCAAAGTCACGGCATCAGCATCTAATAAAATGAACTCTTCAAATGAGTTAACCATACAAGCAAGGATTTTGTTGGAAAATCCATTGAACTTCGAGAGGTATTCCGTCTCAATGGATCTGGCTGCATTGACAAACCAGATATCTTGTTTTGGGTAGCCATGGAAATCAGTTCTTCCGGTTTTAATGAGCTCGTACTGAGAATCATCCGATAATCCAGAATGGTAAACCACCTGGATGGGGTACTGGTTTCCATGGGCTCTCAAGACTCTAATCAAACGACATGCTTTAGGGACAAATTCATCGGAAATGGTCATGACAATACCCCTTCCATTCAAGCGGGCCTTGAAGTCCTTCAAGAAGCTGGTGCCCTTGTCCTCATAAGAATAGTCTTTTCCTGGGAAAATGACGGTTTCACCACTCCAATGCTTAAAGATTGGGTACTTGTGGGAGAGGAAGGGAAAGATCTTCTTTTCGGCACTTTCAACCCCCACTTCGCCCGACAAAAACTTGGCCTGACCTGCTTCAGTTTTTTCATCTCGGATATAAGTAACTTCTTTATTCAAGAATTCTCGTTGTTTCTTGACAAAAGTCTTATCACTGGCCTCTGTCTTTATGAAACATTTATCGAAGACTCTAACATGGGCTATGAAATCGTGTAAATTCCGCTCTATGTCAAGAGCACGTGCCTTCAGGACCTCGAAGTCCTTTTCGATTTGCTCATCAGTATGCTTTTCAGGAGGAGTCTCACCCTTTTTTTTCGCATCCTCAATTTTTTTGTCGTCTTCTTTGTTGATTTTTTCCTTGTAGGCCTTAAGGGTGAACTCTTTGGAATACAGCACATCGGCATTAGGGTTCACAGACCATTCGGGATCATTCAACGAGAGAATTTGGAAGTAGGCATTGCATCTATCTTGAAACGAATTCTGGCGCAAGAAATCATACATGTTTTCTTGTTCCAAGATCTCATCGTAGGCGCGGGAGCGTACCTTGTATTTTTGAAGATCTTGGTGCCGTTCGTGGTAGTGAGAGAAAAGCTTCAGTAGCTTATCAGAATTGATGATGACCGAGGAATTAGAAATGATGGGACCATGGTAAAGAAAGAAGTTGACTATGGAAAAACATAGGAGAATGCCCAAAACTGGGTACTTGAATTTTAGCAAAGGGCTGAAAAAAACTGAGGATCCCATGGTCAAAGTGGGTCAACAAAAAACACCCGAATGCAATAGCAGTGGTTAAGGAATGAAATGGTTCGATAATTGAAAGATGGAACCGAAAAAAATAAAATGCAACAAAGGTTGGGGTTGTGGCAGAGTGAAAGGAGCCCCTGAAAGAAAAAATATCGGAGGATTTTAAAAAATAAAAGGTGGTTACGTTTATAAATTGACTATGGATGCGTTGGCAAAAGAAATCGATAAGAGTGCATGCGGCGATCATGACAGGGCGACGTACATGACTGCGCTGCGACGGAGCTCTTGAGTAGTGTGCGAGAAATATGGTCTAAACCTTTCTAATAATCTGAGATTTGAGATGAGAGGTGCTTGTGAGGGTTAGAATTGGGGGAAGTCTTTCGAGGAGAAAAGTAAGATAAAGTCCCAAAGTATTACTATGCTAAAGCCCATAAGAAAGATTAGAGTTGGGATCGAGCCACGGACTCCGCCTCATCAATACTTCGTCTAAAAGCCATTGTTCTATGTCGTACTCCTGCACAGAATGCTCAAGAATTAATTAAACGCACCCATCCACACCCACGTTCAATCATTTGTAAGGTTTCTGGGCACTGCCTTGTCGCGCAGTCGTGCACCGCAACGACCTTTGCGAATGCATTGTGTCATGTGCATTTAACACTGTTTACATCCTATGCAACATGGCATATTTTGATTGCCTTTAGAAGCACCTGGCCTGGTTCCCGGACATCTCCTGGGGATGGATACCGGGCCTTGCATGCAGACCCAGTGCATTCCAGGCCCCATCTCTTTCTAATCAGCACAGCCAACTAAAAAGACAAAAAAAAAAAAAGAAGTAATTCTCACAGCTCCCCTCCTCCCCCAACACCTACTATCTCCGCTAACGAACTTACCTTGCAAACACCCAGCTCCATATCTTACACCGCCCACACCTCTCCTCCCCCGCCATGTCACACATACTCCTCACTAGTGGTAATGCAGCCACTTTAGGAAAGCTAGAGCACCAAGCACGCCCGGCGTAAGAGAACAAAGCTAATATTTTACCCCTTTCATGTCTATGCCTAAAAAGCACTCGCTCAATGTTTGACCTCAGCATGTCTACATTGTATACTCTAAAAGATTTGACTGGCTAGGCGCACACGTGCGCACTCCAAAATATCACACCACTTTTTTTCTATATACATGAACTAGAACCCATCATGACCCTAGAAATCGGCAACCAATCCGGCTACTGCAACAACTTTCTTTCTATTTCTGTTTAAGCCCCAAAGTTCTTAGTCACTTTTTCCCCGTTTAAGCAGTTAGCTAATTCATATCCCCAGCCTCTTGTTCCAACTGTGTCTCTCCATCCTGGATCATTCCATTATTTATACTCACTGGACTGTATACCGCTTGCTTAACAAGACACATACCCCCCCTTCTTCCTCGGCTTTCTTCCCCGACTTCCGGACTACTACTCATTTAACCACCAATGTCCAATCCTGTGGGTTTTGACTTTAACGACACTCTCGACTTCTTGAGCGTGCTTCAAGATTCCGTTCCATCTTTGCAATCCAGAGATGAATATGCTTCTACATTCTTGGACTCCCAATTGATGCTGTTCAATGAAAACTTGGACTGCTCTCCCGATGCAACCACTCCCGGCGAGTCAAGGAATTATTTATTTGTACCTAACGACTCTCCCCCTTCATTCAACTCCCAAGACGGCCAGGACCGCCCCGATACCAATGTTTCCATGATGACTGATGACGCCACATTCTTGACTGAGTTTTCCAGCATCCATAGCGGTGTCACATCTGAACGCAGGTCTATCAACACCCATTCTCCATTAACTCCTCACCTGTCTTCTAAAGGTCTGACTTATGACAATCAGCCGCAGAACATTTTCAATTCCGGCCCCATGTCGAACCCCTTGATGAACACCCCTCAGAGCAACACATTACGGGGCGGGTCTCTGCTTGCCAGTGTTAATGCTTCCAAGAGCCCAGTGGATGATCTTTTCTCAGCAGAAGGTCAATCAGTTGAGAATAGTATGAGCAGCCAAGAACCCAGACTCACACCCAAGGCAGTGGTTGCTAAACGAAAAGTGACCAAGGCTCCCAAGAAACTTAAGTTATCCCACAATGTCATTGAAAAGAAATACAGAACAAACATCAACACTAAGATCTTAGAGCTTAGAGATGTGGTGCCTAGTCTCAGGATCAAGGCCAGCAGCCAGAACATGCTGGTGGCCGATTTGGAAGGCTTGACTCCTGCTTCCAAGTTGAACAAAGCTTCCGTGCTTACAAAGGCTACTGAATATATTAAGCATTTGGAGAGCAAGCACGTGAGTCTAGACAACAAGATCGCTGCACTTCAAAACATGATTAGCCAATCACCTACCGGAAGCATGGATGCCAAGATGCCTATGGCAGACATGATGGGAGATGTGTCTTCTCTGCAACGTTCTGACTTGTCGTCCCAAAGAGGCCAGGGCTTCTATGGCAATACCCCTGTCAATGTGCAATATGCCAACCAATACTCTGACCCCTCGGCTCATACTCAGAACTGTGGCATTAGCAATAGCAATCTCTTCATGGGTGGCTTTGCTACTCTTTTGGGTGCCAATTTTGTGTCGGAGGACAACTTCCGTGGCATGGCCTCGCTCCCATTTTTGCCTGCTCAAATGGCAATTTCTCCTTCTGCTCAAAGCATGTTAGTGGCTAAGAACTTCTTGATGGTTATGGGAGTGCTCAGCATGGTAGTGTCTATCTACAACTTCCTGGCACCCATCATTTCTCGGTTTCTCGAAAAAGGTACATCTCAGTTTTCGTTGCAGTGCTTGAAACTCCAACCACTTTCCGCTTCAGAAAAACAATTTGTGCTTGACCATGTTTCGGGGAAGAGAAGGGCCAGTGTGTGGTCTTTGATCAGATGCCATATGATTTTGATTGGTAAAGAGAAAAACTTTGAAAACTGTTTCTTGTTACTTTTGGTGAGTTCGCTTCTTACCAAGAAGGCCCCAGTCATCTCCAAACTGTTTTCTGTTGCAGCCAAACTCAAGGTAAAGAACCTCAACACTTTGCCTTGTAACGATAAGGATGAAGGGCTTCAGAACTTGAGCAAATTGACCAAAGAGATGGACGGGCTTAACTTGTTCCACTGTGATAACACGATTTCCAGGTTGTGCAACCTCAGTGACCAGAAGTTGATCAACCACAACGTTCGTCTTGTTGAATTTTCGCTGGCCTATGTTGACGTGTACTTGAAGAACAAGAACAACTTTTACTCAGTTGTCTTTGGATGGAGAGTATTGGTGATCATCCATAAATTAAACTTGGCATACTTGGACGTTTTGGCTACGCCGCAGGAGCGGCGGGAGGAAAAATTAGGGCAATTCACCATAGATTTGGCCAAACTTGAGAAGTTGCTCGGCAAAAGCAGCCTGATGAACAACTACCTCTATAGTCTACAAATGATTGCCAAACCAAGCATGGCTCCACGGATCCTAGAGACGATCAGCAAAGGAATCACACAGAAGCTCATTACGGTATCGCAGCTCTTTGAAGACCGTGACGTGACGGATGGCGAAATGAGTGATTTAGAGATGGAAGAAGATGAAAAGGTGGAGGAGAAACGGACCTTCGATGTGATGCGGAAATACAAGTCCCTTGTTTCGTCGATGGATCTCATGAATGAAGAGAGATTTATTGCCATCACCGTTTCGCTAGCAGTTCAGTGCTTGCAACAACAAAAGGAAAAAGAGGTTTTAAAGTTGTTGCAGTACTTGAAGTTTGACAAGGCCAGACCATTGTCGCTACTCTCATTCACAGCATTGGTGCAACTAATGACGCAGCTCATTGTACCGGACCTGGAGCAGGTGGGCGATACCGACACCGATGCATTCCTGGTCAAACTAGACATCTCCACGTCACTTGCATTGGAGGTGTTATTGAAGATGATGCGCACGTGGTTAAAGGACGATAAGAGTGGGCATATTTTGTTGCAGGCTCTACGCGTGGACCTCACGGAGATTGTCATGAACCGAGCACTCATTCTTAACAAATTATGAACTATGAAGAATGCAAATAATTCACACACATAATACGAGCACGCAATGAATAAAAGGATAATAACCCCAACCAATTAAAAACAACCGCCCCATCACACACATACCCTGTCTCCCTCTCTCTCCCCCTCATTCACCCTCTCCCCCTCATTCACCCACTTTCCCATTCACCCTCTTTCCCATTCATCCTCTCTCCCATTCACCCTCTGCACGTTATCCTCCACCCGTCGTATTCTGCCGTATTCAAAAGCTGCAAGCTATTCTTTCTTTTTGGGCGTCCTGCACCTACTACCAACAAGCACACAGTAGCGATCTTCACTCTAATGCACCTTCTCAAGCGAATAATGGTCCCACGCAGAAATCATGCAAGAATTACCTCGAAGTAAAATCGCGAAGCCTTTGTTCTCGTAACAAAGCTAATGGCAATGCATTTAACAGAAGGATATTTTTTTTCCAAAGCAAAAAAAAAAAAAAATTTTGAAAAAAAAAACCGTCTTATGTTAATAAGGTTTTGCTAATAAGATTGTGATAAATGGGTTTGGGTTAAAAAGCTTGACTCGTACGTTTTGTATGTCAGTTTTTTAAATGATTCGAGGGTCCACATTGTTTTGGGCGTTTTTTTTTTTATTTTGTGGGATTTGTCATTCACTTGCGTTTGTCTTTGTTAGTTACGTTTTAAACGTTTTAAACATTTTAAGCGTTATCGCAGAGGATCTTGGAGGGGGACGGACTCCGCAGTTTAATGTGGACGTAAGTATGCTTAAACCAAAAGAAAAAATAAAAAAAAAAAGTCATAACCTAAGAATTCATAACCACTCGAAAAACGCAAAAAAACAAACAGAAACAATGTCTTTCTGGCTCAATAAAGAAAAAATGCATTGCGTCAAATATCTGCTCGACATGTTCTAATCTCCCTGTTGAGGTGCAGAAAGTCGGCCGTTGGGACTGGTGGTGGGTAGGCATGGCATATGGTACATGGCACATGGCACACGGTGGGGCGGTGCGTCTGTCTCGAATGTTCACATATTGTCATTGTTCGTAGCGACACAGGTGATATTTTCGGCCACAGGACAATATGAGCCCATGGCGACATCTCGAGACCTCCTGTGTGACGTTACACCGGATTAGGAACAGCTGCGCTGATAAACTCGGTGGTTTATATATAAAACCCTAAGATCTTCGCTGCAAAGAACTGGCCGTTCCTGGAAAGCCTTCTCTTTCTACGACGGCGCATCTACTTTCTTCAAATCTCCTTCGTTTAACCTGACGTCCTATCCCCACGTCTTAGGTACTAAGAAGCACTGGGTTATCCTAAAATATAAGGCCCACTGTATTTCCAAGACGAACCAACCTTCTTTTTATACAAACCCGGTCTTTGTTTTTGCAATGCCGGGAGAGAAGGAAGCCTACAAGCAGTTTGATGTTTCCCAGCTCATACACTCCACTTCCACTTCCACTCCCACTCCCACTCCCCCTCCTCCTCCCCTACACACCGACCTGCAACCAGGAACGAATGTTTCCAATGACTATAGACCCAAAACTTCCTATAGATCATACCGTAGATCCGAACTTGAAGTCGACGACGAAACTCTGTTCAAGTCGCATGGTACTACCTACAGTTTGGAGCAATACTTCAACTTGATCCAAGCCATGTTTCTAGGAAAACTGGGCAATTTTTTAACTTTACATTCGTTGCTTAGAACATGTTTGGATTTGTCGCTTGCTCATCTGCTCCAAATGAAAGGCAGTCAAAGAAGAGACCTTTCGTTGAAGAGCTTATCGGTGCATGAGACACACTACAAAAACCATACCCACCAAATTATAGTGCTTGACTCGGCCAACGTTAAGCCTTACAGCAATAAAATCTATGGCTTCACTCGGCACTTTAAAACGGAGTTATGTTTACAGTTCAGCTTGGCTCTTTATCTATTCGCAAGGTTCCATGTGCCAGACGAAGAGGGCAATATTGACTTGTCTACGGAAATCCTTAGTGACCCACATTTTCTAAAAGCAAAGTTAATGAATGGAGGTCAAAAGTTCCGTGCCTTATCTTATTCCCAACAATATAAAGCTTGGTCCAAAGTGCTGAAGGATATGGGTGACTTTGCACCCAGTATCTTGAGCCGCATCGTGGCCTCTAAGCACAACGATAACCCAGCGTTGGGATGTGTTGGGGTCCGAAAGTTCCTTCAGAGGTCACTTTCTTTGCCCATCAAAAATGGGGATTTGGAGTTGATATGCCAGCAAGCGGGCTTCGAGAGCGCATCTTCCTACCACCTAGCCCGGGCTAAGATCGAGCCTCCTATGGAGATCGTCCGGGAGATCTTCCCCTTTGTTGATGTCAAATGTGCTGCCACCATGCGCAATCCTCTATGCAAAGTATTGCATGTGCTTAGAGTATCGCTTGTTCAAGATATGGTGGATATGAAAGCCAACCATCCGAAGGAGTTTATTTCAACTCATCCATTGTTTGAATCCAGAGGGTTCTATGAGTATTTTTGCCTTGTGCGGAAAGAGATCTTTATTCCGCCTATCATCACTAGTAATGAAAGAAGCTATTGGGATGCTGCTAGTCACCGCCAGTTTGGTCCTGCTGCGCTCCCTACCCACCATATTATCAACAAAGAGCCTCAGATTGTCAACCATAATCCTCCTCCTGAACCCATACGCCGCCAACTGTTGTTTGACCCAAAGCCAACTTTGGGCAGAGACATGATCACTTATACACCGTGCCCTAATATCCTGGAGTGCATGCAAGAAATCCGGGGGCCTATAAATAGAAGGCTAGAAAGACTCGAAACCATGATAGAGGATATTTTGCAAGCCATGTCCGTCTTAGAAATGAAAATCGGCTCCTTGAACCTTGCACGTGATGAGGAACATCAGGATTCCCAAAATCTCTCGTCTGATAATACTCCTAGACCCACATAAGGACATATTCAAAACACAAGGGACAAAACACCTAATTAATTTCTTGGCGACACTCTTAAATAATTCGGCGACTTTCTTAAATAGGTTTTCTCGTCATAATCTGTATAAACCATGAATATACATACCACTGCTTTAAAATTGCCTAAAAATCGATGTTCTTGAAGCTGAAAGGCTCATAAGCGTATCCTTCTCCTTCGAAAAACTTGGACATAGCTTCCACCCAATGTAATCTCAAAGAGTGCAACATGGCAGACGTACCCTCCATCATCACCAAGATACATACAGTCAAAGTGAACCACATGGCAAACAAGCAAACAGTCATGGCTACTCCGGAAGCTCCCGTAGCACCAAAAGCATTTGCAATCGTCATATTCCATAAAACACTCGACAATTGTGCATGTGCCAACGATAATGCCCATAGTCTCAAATAAGAAGCTGTATGCGACACACAGTTGAGGCAAAATTCAATAGTGTGGATAACTTGATGAATAACCACATCCATAAGGTTGAACCCTTCTTCATGGCCACCATGTCCAGCAGTATTATTCATTGGTTCAATATCGTTGGGGAAAGTAAAGGTATCGCTGAGCATGTCGACTTCATCTATTTCACTTGAAATCGATTCTCTTTCCACAAGCCGCTCCAAAGCTTCCTCTTCTTCTTGTAAATGAAGAGCATGGTTTTGACGGGAGTTGACATCACTGTAACCCAAAGCCATGGCTTTATTATTTTCTTTTCGGAGAACCATTGGCTTATAAATAAGCAACCATGGAACACAACACAAGGCAACCAACACAAGTAAGAGCTGAACGTATTTCTGGCCAGGATATAAGGGGTCCTCAATGCTTCCTGGAGACAAAAACATGTTAATCAACATGTTAAGCAAACCTGGTGGTTGGCGGCCCGTCCCAAGCCAATCCACGGACCATTTATAAACAATGGTAAGTGCAAGATACCCAAAGATACTTTGCATGAATAGAAATCCTGGAATGAAATTTCCCACAATATCCACAGTAGACTTGAAGAATCTGAAGTTGACCAAACTGAACATCAAAGAGTAATTCATGTGGCAGTAACCCATCAAAATAGACATTTTCATTTTGTAAGAGTTGGTGAACAACAAGCCATTTTCGGAGCCGTGCCACACCCAGTCAAGTCCAAAAGGGTAAGTCTTATTAGGGATCTTGCTGGCAACTAAAGCCATAGCACCTTCCTTCTCGAAATCATATCCTTCGGGCCATTTCCATTCCCATCCAGACAGGAAAAGGGTCATTGACTTGGAGAATATATCGTTGTACATCAACCCAGTATACATGGAGAAGGCTCCCATCAATAAAACGATATAACGACCATTGTATGCCATCCCTAAGATCTCGTCCTTGTTACGAATAGAATCATAATATTTCTCGTTCTTGATAAAGTAAATGGCCACCAACAAGACGATGAAGCCATGTCCCAAATCACCAAACATAATAGCAAACATGAAAGGGAAAGTGATGATGGTAGCTAAACCTGGGTTGACCTCCTGATATGTTGCTATTCCGTAAGTATCAACAATAGACTGAAAACCACTGGTGAATTTATTTGTTTTGTGGTAAGTGGGAGGAACTCTATTGGTTGAAAGTTCATTCATGACAGCAACGAAGTCATACTCCACATCATCTTCGTCATCACTAACGGTAGTAAAGACATTCTCCGTGAAAGGATTTTCGGTAGTGTCCGTTGCACTTTCAGTATATCCCCCAGCTGCTAGGGTGTCTGAGGAGAGAGTGATGGACTGGTCCTCACTTAGCATAGCACCTCCATCACTTTGCATTTTAGACCTCACAAGTGATTTCAAAGAGCGGCGAATATTGTCAAATTCAGCCTTCGGGATCCAGCCTTCTCCGACTAGACATCTTCTGGTGCTATCTTCATCGAATTTGTTCAAAGTCTCGTATATCATTCTCTCTCTCTTTAAAATAAAGTACCAATCGGCGTAGGTATCTTGAAACACCATGAGCTCGTTGATTAAATGGTTTTTTGTGGACTCCACAACATTGCTTAAATCCTGGAGTTCCACATTCAAATCACGCAAGATGTGCGCTCTATTTTCCGAGCTGCCTGACACATTATCGTAGATGGTACCATTGACCGACTCAATGATCTTGCGCACCCGGGCTTTCAAGTAGTCACCATGGATGTATATGATAAAGGCGTTCTTGTCCACAAGAAGGTTTGGGGTCTCCTTGGAAGCAGGCAATTTGTCGTTGATGGGAATATCATTGAAGTACAAGTTACCCCTCAAGGTCCTCCACAAGATTTTGCGCAACAAGAGGATTTTGTCTCTTGCAATAGCACCAGCTATGGAGCTCATTCCCGAGCTGGAGTCAAAGTTAATGGTTGTTTCTTCAATGGGGTAATTGAGCGACTGCAGATTTCCCAATAAGGCTTCTTCGTCTTCGTCATCAATATCAAAGTGGCGGAACTCATTTTCTTCAGCAACCAAATTCTCCGGGTTGTGAAAGTTCTGGACCAAGTTTAGTATATGGCGATTCTCTAGCAAGAACATTTTCTTGGCCTCCAACTTCAGGTGGGACTTGTCAAGGTGTTCAATCCTTTCGTAGACAACGGCCACGCGTTCTTTTATATCATGGATCTCCGAGGCAGATTGCAAAGGGCCACTATCGGCGGTGAGATTGGCAAATGGGTCCCCTTTAAATGTGGAGTACTTGGACATGACATCGAACAAATAAGCAAGGTTCATTTCCACAGTATCAATATTGCGCAAGTCATCGACGAAAGTTCTCTGGAAAGGCGTCAATGACGAATTCAAGTCTCTGAAATGCACATGGCCAGATCGGCCAAGAGCAAACACCACATCGCGGGCCAACTCAAGAGTCACGTAGAATTGGACCAACGTCATGGGAGCCGATCTGAAAATAGCCTCTTGCGATGGGGGCGCAGGTATACTAGAGTTCCAGAGCTGCATTATTCAGTGTGAATGGATTGGTGATGGATTGGTTGGATTGGTTGGATTGAATGGAATGGATGGATCGGATGAATCGGATGGAATGATTGGATTGGTGGGGTGATCACTGGAGCACCTCCTATAGGGCCAAAGGAATTGTTGGTAAAAACAACAACAATAACAACAACAAAAACAGCAGAACCAGACTAAAGCGATGGATTATGTATCAAGTGGGATGTCTGCTTATTTAAGCTCTGGTCAATGCCACGTCTATAGATGCAATATACTAAGAGTAGTGTAGTACGTGGTGTTGCCAGAGAAATAACAAATAGACTCCGAACGCGCAGTTATACGAAGGACACGCACGAGTGGGGTCGGCCTGGGGTGCACTCCAAAAAACACACACTCTCCCCCGATCTCTCCATTAATAATCTCTACTATTATCAAATTTTGTCACTATGCCAATATGTGTATTTCGGGACATTTTGGTTTTCAACAGTTATTTTTTCCTTTTTTTTTTTTGCAGCTCTGGGCATGTTTTTACTGTACTTTACTGTACTTTACTTTACTGTACTTTATTGCACTTTGATTGGGCCTATTATGGCTAGAACGCGAGAGAGAGAGAGGGAGAGAGAGAGAGAGAGAGAGAGAGAGTGCGACCATGGCCTTATTCAGTGCAGTCCAGTGCACCCAGAGTCCAGAATCCAGAATCTAGAGTCCAGAGTCCAGACCAGAACCTATATACAGTGTTATTCGAAACGATTCAGACCAGCGCGATATAACCATTCAGACCTACACGACAAAACGATTCAGACTGCATTAGCAAAATTAAACAAACCACTAATTCACATCCTTTCAAACCAAATATTGGAAACCAATGAAATGGAATCCAATGAAAGTTGGTGTGAAGAATTACGGTATTTGGTTTGAAAGAATGTGAATTAGTGGTTTGTTTAATTTTGTTAGTGTGGTCCGAATCATTCTGTCTTCTTGGTCTGAATTGTATTTTCGCGCTGGTCTGAATCGATTCGAATAACACTGTATGTCCATATAATAATACTGGAATGACTCGACGAACAAAGTTTGAGAATAAACGTAAACGTATTTATTAAAAACAGATATAGAAACAAACACAAAAATAAACACAAAAACAAACACAACGAACACAAATAAAAGCCAAGCAGACGATATATAAAACCTATTATTTTAATTGCCTTAATTTTGGTTTAGTTTTTGTTCTTTTTTCTTTTTCCTTCAATTTTTCTGGTCCTTTGGTGGACCCAATGCTTACCATTTTCCTTTTCTCTATATATAGGCTTTGGAAGTCTCACTTACTGCAATACCTCACTCGCGGTGTCGCCTTTCTCCTGCAAATAAGACCAGCTCCTGACAGTTGTCTACTACACCATCACCCTCCAATTGCATCGTCACTATTGCCAGCAATGAAACTTTCACTATGGGGCCTACTCCTTGCGCTTCCTGTCTGGGCTGTTTCGCAAGACCTGCTACATTTGTATGATCGGGCCATGCTACACATCTCCATGCTCCCTGAGAAATACTTGGGGCAGGACGCTATTTACGACCACACTAATCTCCACAAGGGCATCCATATTCCTCAGTTCAATGCTGAGACCCGTGATTACGAATCCAATGTGGTTAAGCCCGACATTTCTCCCGTTGTTTCCTCGGATATTCTACCCATGCTACGAACAGCTGCTGAGGCGGGTTCCTCGCCTGCTGCATGTGCTTTAGGTGACATTTATACATTTGGCAACTTCTCCGTGCCGGTAGATTACCTTATAGCATTGAAATACTACGAAATGTCGGTTGTGTCAGAGCCCAATGCTCATGCTTACTTCATGCTAGGGGTGATGTACTCCACTGGCATGTTTGGCGAGACTCCAGTGGATCTACAGAAAGCAAAGCTTTACTATGAGTTTGCCGCCAAAAACGGAGACCAGGATGCTCTTTTGGTGCTTGCCTATAGGTACTTGAATGGAATTGGGTGTTCTGCCGATTGCGATGTTGCACAATTCTACTACTCCACCATTGCCAAGAAGGCCATGAAGCACATCTCAGAGTCCGACTTTGAGCCTGATTTCGAAAGGGCTTCTCGAAACATCTATTTGGGTGACTTCAATGGTGGAGCTTATGGCGAGAAGATCAGCGAGTCTGAGTCCTCCGTGATATCGAAGGTAGATAACTTCGTCTCGGTCAGAGAAAACATCCGAGACAGCTACATCGATGGTCCCGATAGCTCGGTGATTGATTACTTCTTTGACGCAGTTCAAAGCTACCACGGTGGCTACTTCTTCGTTCAGAACTATACCAAGGCCTACTCTAAAGCTCTCACGTGTGCCTATATCATTAAGGAACAATTCGAAGACACTCGCTCCATGCCTGATATTGACAAGTACATCTACGGCAAATGCCAGGGTCTTGTTGGAAGAATGTACCTCAAAGGATTGGGCGTTGATCGCGACTTGAGCAGAGCCCACCACTGGCTCCAGTCTGCGGCTCTGACCTTCCCCGATAAGGAAAACCAGCTTGACTTGGCACTTCTCCATAGTCTTGACCCCACTTCGGATGGCGACGTGAGCCCACAGTACAGAGAGTACTTGAAGACTGCCGTTGGCAACGATAGTGTCCATGCGCTCTACTTGTATGCCAAGCACTTGATTGCTCCCAAAAATCCGTTCCAAACAGTCTATACAGATCGGACTTTCAATGCCGTCAAAAGCGCGGCTTTCAATGGTCGCAGGGAAGCCTTGTTCTACTTAGCAGATGGTATAGAATCGGGCGCTGCTTCATCTATCGGATTGACCTTCACGTGTCAGGAAACCGTTGGGTTCTTAAAGAACTTTGTTGAAAGATCGGATCGGATATTATTGCCTCATTTGGTATATGCCTTCGACGAATTGAGCCATGGCAACTACAAAAACGCCTTATTGGGCTACATGATAGCAGCTGAACAAGGATTGGTGAACGCACAACTCTCCACAGCTTTCCTACTTTTCCAACGTCAACCACTTTTTACAAGGAATCGCAAAAGCTTTACGCCGGGCCGGGTGCATAGTGCTTTGAAGTACTTGGAGCTGGCCTCTGCTCAAGGGCACATTGATTCTACGATACTTCTCGGCGACTTATACTCGGAGGGCATTCCTGCCGCCAATGTGCTGGTCGATAATGCCAAGGCATTTGCCTATTACGGAAAGGCAGCTCTGGCAGCTTCTGCTCACGGATGCTATAAGGTGGGATACATGTATGAATATGGACTTGGAACAGCAAACAACACCGTGGACTACTACATGGCCAAGAGATACTACGAGCTCAGCGTGAAGTATTATCAGGATCATATCATGCGGCGTCCAGACGGAGAACCTAAGGCCAACACTTATGCAGTGGGTATAGCCCTCTTGAGGCTCAAGTTGAAGACGTTGTTCACCAAAAGTGAAAAGATTGATACCAATGAAGAAACTGGATGGTTCAGCACTCTCAAGAAACTAGCCAAAGCGAAAAAGGAAGAAGATTCTGAAGACGTTGCAGATGCAAAAGCACAGGCTCACTATGAGGGCACCACGTATGAACGGGAAGCGCCATATGAACCGTTTGATTATATTGTGCTTTTCTTCACTTTGGCACTCTTTGCCTATGTATGCTTTCAGAACATATATGCATGGATAAGACGAGGCAATAATCCGGCCGTGAATGCTGAAAATGGAATGGGAAGGGCCCAGTTTAACATTGGCAACGGCAGATTCCACATTGCAGCGGCGGTAGCCATATAAAGGGGCAGAATCACCTTTTCGATCTAACATCTAGCATTACTGACTCATCAAGCATTACTGACCCACCAAGCATATTTGATCTACATAAAATCTTTATCGACTTCATACTTTTTATGCCAAATGTATCATTATTGACATCTTTTTTTGTGAAAAAAAAAAAGAAAAAAAAAACAACACTTCCTCTAGTGCTCCATGTCTGCTAGGATATCGCTGACTATAGCGTGTTTCCGAGCAGTGTCCAAGCTAATTCTCGCCTTAGGACGGTTTCGTATAGGCGAAGGCTGAGTGTTTATCTTGAAATCGTATGTTGACAAACAACCTTTTGGTAGATCATAAATCCAATCCTCTTTTTGGGCCAACGACACGAAGTTCTTGATGGAGTCGGCCTGGCTCAACGTACTTTCACCTCCAAACACAATCAACTTGGCTCTGGCTCGGGTCACAGCCACATTGACTCTCCTCCAATCTTTAAGAAGTTGGCCTGAGATTTGCTCTTCATTGGATCTGACCAATGAGATTATAATGCAATCTTTGTCCCGGCCTTGGAACCGGTCTGCAGTGAGAACCTCCACCTGAGGATGGTGTTTCAATGCTGTAATCAAGAGCTTGAGCTGGGCACGGTAGATGGTCATGACGCCGATTTGGGATGGGTCCACTCCACATGCTAATAAACCTTCAACTGTTTGGCGAATGAGTTCGACTTCCGTTGGGTTGGTAATGTTCTCCGCTACCATTCTTTCGTGGCCGGGTATTGCATCATGGTTGAAGAAAACCACCTGGTTATCTTCCTGTAGTGCGTGTGCTAGCCAAGCACGGTCGTTAGGCCTGGCAACGTAGCTATTCAATGCTTCAATGTGGGGAATAGAGAGTGTTTGGTTGGCCACTTGGTCGGACCCACACTCAAGTCTTCCTTGGTACACCAACTCATTGGATATGAGCATGATTTTCTGACACATGCGGTACTGTTTCTGGAGTTGGACGACGCTTTTTGGGTGTGCTGTGGCTAGCATTTGGAACAATGATTGCGATAAGCCTGCCCTGACGGCTGGGTCGGGATTAGTCACCAAGGGAGGAAGCTGGAAATGATCACCAACAAGAACAAACCGATCACAAATGGCAAGAGGTCCCAAGCTTAATGCCATAGATACCTGAGACGCTTCATCCACTATGCAGTAGTCAAAATGGTTTCGAAGGTTAAAGGAAACATCATTCACTCCCAAACAAGTGGATGCAACAACATATGGGTTCCCGTAGACATTCTGGTAATCCAGGTATGATTCTATGTTCTTTTTGGCTGAGCCTGGGATATAATCTTGAACCCGTTCATGAACCCTTGCTGGATGGCCTATACGGATGAAATCGATATCATGGTCCATGAGCTTAATGAGGATATTATCCACGGCCGAATTGGTATAGGAAGCCAAAAGAACCGACTTTTTCGACTTGACCAAAGCCTTGATCAAATGCACAATCACAGTGGTTTTTCCCGTACCGGGCATGCCCAAAATCAAACTGTAGTCTTTGCAAAAACTCACTTTTCGTAGAACATTCACCTGGTTCAGGTTCAACTGACCAACTTCATCACTGATATCAAAGAAAGGAGTATCGGAAAACTTCGGGGCTCGAGAATCCACCACCAATTCCCTTCGTTTGTGGTCGCCTTCTGGCAAGAACATCTTCAAGATATTCGATCGGGCCGTACCCATTCCATAGAACATATCATCTTTATCAATGCGGAAAGAGATGCGGTTCTTGATATCGTTTGGACTGGCTTGGGAAGTATGCAAGACCCCTGCTCTATGGAACCGATCTGTTTTGGACTCGGTGGAAATGATCCGACGTCTTGAGCCAATGACAATACACTCCAGGTCGATATGGCGTACAGTACCTCTAGCAAGAGCAAAATGGCCAGACTCGTCACTGATTATGACCCTGTCAAATTTGGTAATCTGGGTTTTATTCATGGCATTGAATTCCCCAGTTCCTCCACGCCGGAATACATAGGTATATTCCCCATTATCCTTTTCATCGTCCATTTGGTCCACGATTACAAGACTCGAAAGTGCTTTTCCTTGCTCCTCCTCTCTGGTTTTCGACGTCAAGATCCAGAGATCCAAGCCAAAACGTGAAACAAACTCCTCCTCTTTGGTCAAGAGCGAATCCCAGTAGCGAAGAAACTTGGAGTACTCGGGTCTCTTTGCCTTGAGGTGCGAGATAATGTTATCGTAAGCTCCTTCGATCAAACCACTATGTTCTTCATCACCATTTTCTAACAAGAAGTTCACGGTCATGCATGGTTCTTGTGCATAACAACGATCACATTTCAGTTCCCTCAAAAGATCAGGTAGTTCCTGGTTTCCAGGCTGTAAGAAACGAGAGATACGATTGCGCAAGTTAACAAGCGATTTCAAATCTGAAACTGATATATCATGTTTCTTGGTCGACTCTTGTTTCATGGTGTAAACTAGAAGAAAAGATGTTATATCCACATTGTAACGGTCCTTAAAAAGAAGGGAATAGAGTGCAGATTGAGCCTCATGTGAAAGAGATGGTTGTCCAGTTTTAAGTTCCATCGGGAGTAGAAATTGTCCGTGTGACAGTTCTCCCTCCAAGTTGGCCTTAAGTGTGACATCAACCATTCCTTTGATACCAAACATAGGAGACCACACACTCTCCTCAATATCAAGAGTCTCTGCCACTGAAAACCTGATTTTCTGTTGGCGCATGTTTGTGGGGATTTCTTTGGGTGCTTTCTTGTAGAAGGTCTGGAACCATTTGGCAATATTGGGCAATTCCTCCTCAAGTTTCGATCGGAGTTCACCCAACACATCACCCATACTGTAGATATCTAACAAGTTGCGCTCGATTTCCAGGTTCATCACTTCAGTGAGATAATCCATAGAAAATTTGCCTGAGACAAAACACAGCTGGAAGATTTCATGCACAATACTTCCGCCTAGGCAAGGTATCGAATGCTCTCCACGCAGTTGGATGCGGCTGCTGAGAACAGTTTTGCGGGGACAATATAACTGGTCGGCCACCGTGGTGGAGGATACAAGGGTATCCGGGTTCCATATAAGGAGATTATGCGAGTCATCCACCAAACGGTTGTTTTCGGGGGACGTGTGTATGATATGGACGATATCACCAATGCGTAAAGTGAGCTCTGCTGCTTCACCTCGAACTATAAGTTTGGTATCGGCATCATCTTGGTCCACTACCGAGAGGACTAGTTGCTTTCTCTTGAAGTTTTTCACGTTGAATGTGGTCTCAAAAATTGACTTGATCTGATACCTTCTAAAGTCTGGGTTGGTGTAGGATATCCTGGCACCATATTTCGAGACAGAAGGGGTCTCTTCTTCCACTTCAGTAGGAGCAGGCTTAACACTGCATAAAGGCTCAATCGAAGGTGTTTGAGTAGCATGGCCACCCAAGGCTTCCAAATCTAGATCATCTGAAAAAGGGTCCATTTCACTTGTATCTTGGTCATCAGCTATAGCTTTTGTTTCCGAGACTTTGGAGGGCTCAGGTGTAGGTTCAGAAGGTTTCTTCATACTCAGAAGCGAGTTCAAAGGTAAACTGGCCAAGAACGAATCTTCATCCGAAAAGAGTTCATCTTCACTCTCAATATTATCCTGTAGAAAAGAATTCGCCGACACCGGATTAGAGCAGATGGACGGGTTTTCCTTGACCTCATTAGCAATATCCAAAGGGACCAACTTAGAGGAGACAGAATTAGAAGAAACAGAATTTGATTCTGATTCAAGGTTATGATTTGAGCCTGGAGTATCATGAGCAAATTTGGAGATCCAGGTATTTAGTCTAGAGCCCAGGTTCTCTTGGTGCTCCTGTACATTTGACTTTGGCCTCAGATCAAAGGATTTGGACCGAGCTAGAGTAGGAGATGTAGAGCTGAGAAGCTGAGCACCATCGGAAACAGTCCTGGAGTAACGTGGGGTTTGAGAATGGGACTCTGGCAAGCCCATGCCGTACTTGGAGAGCATGGAGTCCGTGAGCTCGTTAGACACAGTAGATGCGAGTTTCTCCCGCAGCTGAACATCCAGAAGCTTTAATGGCGATGATAAAATGGGTTTCATGGGTTTGCGTGGAGTTGTAGATGGTTTCCAACGTACACCTTCGAAACTATCGTCGGAGCTCTGCAGGTCCATGGGCCGGTCGTATATCTTGACGGAGTCCACGGGTTTGCGAGTGTCTATGAATTCTTGTGGGGATGATAAAACGGTATGATTATTGATATCCGGAACCAGGGAATATTTAGAGGATGAACCTCGATGGTTTTGAGGAGTTTGATCTAGTATATTTTGAGCATTTCGTTGGATGTGTTGGTTTGATATATCTAAGGTTCTATTCGTATGGACCGCGTCTTCTTTTGGAGGCCCAGCAGCTCGGGGATTATAAGCCAAGGTATTCTGAGGCTGGAAAAAGTACACCTTGTGAGGCTTTGCGACCTTGCTTTTCTTCTTCACCGGCGATCGGCGGGCACTAACATTTGGATCATTCTCCATTCTTTCATGTCCCAGAGATAGACGTGGAGTAAGTTGCACAGGCCAAATGATCCACGCGGAGCCCACCACGCGAAGCCCACGCGCACTAGACATCTCATGCCCTGTGTGTGTGTGCCATCAAATCTACTACTACTACTACTACTACTACTACTACATACACCCGCAAGTGTACAATGGTGGTATATGGTGACCACATATTCAAACAAAAAAAAAAACAAATAAGCAATAGATCATATACTACAAGATTTAGGATAGGTAGAGGGAAATATTGTAGAAAATATAGTTAGGAATATATTTGTGTTTATGTAATTATGTATTAATTTATGTCACTGTAATGGATATGAGATGTAGGATTGTAGAGGAGAAGGGTTTACGAAAGTATGATGGAATCGCATTAATACAACATAATGAAGCGCATGAAAAGAGGTGGTGACATTTTTTCTTCTGAGAACCATAGAATGAAAAAAAAATGAGATTTAATTTAATAAGGGTCGGGTCCGCGACTATTCCGGATTCGGTACTACTATGGTTAATAAGGAGGTAGAAAGAGGCTCGGTATTGGATTTACTGGTGTATAATATAGTAGGGTTTGGGATTAGTTTAATGGTGAAATGGTATAGTTTACTCCTGACTGTGTAGGTATGGACCTCATAGGTATGGACCTCATAAAGCCATGATGAATATTATACTATCAAGTATGCTCTGGTCTTAGGAATATTAGTAGTAACGTGTAGTAGTAACGTGTAGTAGTAACGTGTAGTAGTAACGTGTAGTAGTAACGTGTAGTAGTAACGTGTAGTAGTAA
>NKZH01002278.1:22647-153007 GCA_002370695.1 Metschnikowia matae var. maris
TAGTAGTAACGTGTAGTAGTAACGTGTAGTAGTAACGTGTAGTAGTAACGTGTAGTAGTAACGTGTAGTAGTAACGTGTAGTAGTAACGTGTAGTAGTAATGAGTAGAGATACTAGTGCGTAGAAATATACAATAACGAGGAGTCTGAATAGAAATAGTAGAGTAGTAGTGGTGGAAGTGGTAGCAGTAAGATACTACGAGATATTCAAGTCCCCATTAAATACATCCAAATCCGGGGTTACTTCCCTTCGTTCCATTCCGTCCATCTTTTATATCCATACTCTTAAAATATATAAAAGGTTAGGGGTTTTTAATGTTACTCTCTTTACTATGCTCTTTGGACCGATGGTTTTCATGAGGGGGAGGAATCAGGATACTAAGGTAGTTGACACCGGGGTTGCGTGGTCAAAAGGTTGTTGTTAGGTGCTTGCGGGAAGACTTTTCATATTACACAATGATGTCTCTCGTACAATGATGTCTCTCGTACAATGATGTCTCTCGTACAATGGTGGTAGAGGCGTGGCACAATAGGATGTGGCTATTAGGATAACACAGCTTAGACTCAATTATCTCAATAGGTAGAGCATACCTATGATGGATCTAACAAAAAATATTGTCTCTTACAATGAAGAACCTGATATCACAAGTAATACTTAAATATAGTAGGTATTGTGAAATTAGTTTCGATGAAAGTATTAGTGAGATGAAGAACAATTTTTAAACGGGATGTAATTATGCCGATAATGTCTTTAAAAACTAGTAGTAGTAGTGGTGGTAGTGGTGATAGTGGTAGTAAAAGGTACAGTGTAGTATAGTCTTTAATATAGACATGTATACTGTAAAATATGAGTATGGTGAGTAGAAAAAAGTAGTCTATAGTCTTTAGGAATGTGTGTAGTTTATAGTATAGTGGGTTGTCTTCCATGGTATAAAGTGGAGGTGACTATTGATTACAACTATTAATTATTGGACTGAGTAGGTATAGTGCTGGCCGTGATTATAGTAGTGGTAATAGTGATATTAGAGCAGAAGGTAATATCGGCTTGACATTTGGACACTAGATAGTTGTATGGTTAAGTAAAAATTGCTGTTTCAGTATTTCAACCTCTTTCAATAGAAAGTTTACTTATCGGGATTGTTGTCTGTACAGGTCGTTTTCAAGACAATCAGTTACAAATTATAGACGAACTTCAAAGACTTAGTGGTGTACGAGAACGTGTAAGGCGGTACTGGTTGCACCTATAGATTTGTGACATAATGAAGAAAGTATAAAAACAATAATTAATATATTAATAACGTACTAATACAAAATAAAATAGTGGTGTCTTTTCCATACCTTCTAGACTATACCAATAATATCCATTGTATGGTTTCTCAGACGATTATAGGAAGCAACCCAACTAAAAAGACTTTCTTTCATAGTGAATGACTGGTTATTATTTGAGACTTAGGGGATTATTACCAAGTGTTGAGTCACTTCAAATTCCAGCACTGGCTTTCAATTTTTCTTTGGATAGCCTGATATCAATAATCACTATACTTCCCGATTAACTTTCACAGTATAGCCTTAACAAAATCAAACTTAACACTACTTCTTACCGTGAAACTAAGATCTATGACTTGTTGAATAATTGGCTATCTGTTAAATTTAAGTTTTGACTGTATACCAGAAAAATCCATGGAGATAGCTAAGCCTTAGTATTTTTTTTTTAAAATAAGTTTAATAGACTTTGGCTCAAAAGGTACTTCAACTTATACGCCAAATTAAACCCTTATACTTTATACTTGAAGAACATTCGATTCTTTGCACGCATTAAATAGGTTTATAGACACATTTACAGACGTTTTCATACATACAAAAATCAATACTAGATGTCCTTACAGTGTGGTGCCCAGAACCTAATAAAGTAACCGTTCGTGTCTTAGTTGTACTTACTATCCTACTTTCCAAACTCTTTATGAATAGTTTCTATTGGGATTGAAACATGTATACAAACTATTTACTTGCACAATGAATGAGCTACTCAACCAAAAACTAACTGCTACACTGACCACACTTATCTACATAATTGTCTAGACTTCTATCCTGTAGTACTATACTTAAAGACTTCATGCTACTACTAGACCTCTATATTATAATGCCTCACTATGACACTAATAAATTAGAATTCTATACTAGATGTACTTTCTATACACTACCCTGTAATACACTTCAGAAGAATGAAAAGGCCACAATACCTACACCTTGGTAAGAATACACTAGGATAACAAAAGAAGATTTCAATGAAATCAATTTAAGAGGGAAAAAAAAAAAAAAAGTAGTGTTGAATTTTCATCTCGACAAAAAAAAAAAAATTTCAATGAAATCAATTTAAGAGGGAAAAAAAAAAAAAAAGTAGTGTTGAATTTTCATCTCGACAAAAAAAAAAAAATTGCACCCTATAATCTCATAACTTCAAGTCAGTGTCAGTGTCAGTGTCAGTGTCAGTGTCAGTCTCAATTTCAGTCTCAGTCTCAGTGTCAGTCTCAGTCTCAGTCGCTAAACAGTTTAAGTAAAGAGCGGCATTGGCGCAGACCCGTGCACCAGGAGTATATGCACACTTTGATTGATTTTTTCCTCACCTCATCGTTCCAAAAATTTCTCGCAGAGCCAAGCAACCCCAGTCTTCAAATCCTCCAACTACAATGGCTTACGTGTTGACAGAAACCGCCGCAGGCTACGCTCTCTTGAAGGCTGCAGACAAAAAAATCTACAAGTCCTCCTCCTTGATCGAGGACTTGAACTCCGCCGATAAAGTGGCCGAGCAGTTCAAGATCCACCGGTTCGAGAAGTTCCAATCCGCCGCCAGTGCTTTGGCTGAGGCCAACTCTGTGATTGAGGGAAAAGTTTCCGAGAACTTGAAGAAGCTCTTGGAGGACGTGAAGCTTGAAAAGAAGGCCACGTTGATTGTTTCCGAGGCCAAATTGGGTAATGCCATCAACAAGTTGGGCTTGAACTACTCCGTGGTTTCTGATGCCGCCTCTTTGGACTTGCACAGAGCTATCCGTGAATTTTTGCCTGAACTTTTACCAGGTTTGGATGACTCTGTGTTGAAGCAGATGTCGCTTGGTTTGGCTCACTCCATCGGAAGACACAAGTTGAAGTTTAGCGCCGACAAGGTCGACACCATGATTGTACAAGCCATTGCTTTGTTGGACGACTTGGACAAAGAACTCAACACATACGCCATGAGATGTAAGGAATGGTATGGCTGGCACTTCCCTGAGTTGGCCAAGCTTATAGTGGACTCCGTGGCTTACGCCAGAATCATCTTGACCATGGGTGTCAGATCCAAGGCTGCTGACACTGACTTGTCGGAAATATTACCAGAGGAAATGGAAGAGCAGGTCAAGAACGCTGCTGAGGTTTCTATGGGTACTGAGATCACCGAGAGTGATTTGGACAACATCAAATCTTTGGCTGAACAGATTGTGGACTTTGCTGCCTACAGAGAGCAATTGTCCAACTACTTGAGCTCGCGTATGAAGGCCATTGCACCCAACTTAACGTCTTTGGTTGGTGAGTTGGTGGGCGCTAGATTGATTGCTCATGCAGGATCCTTGACTTCGTTGGCTAAAGCCCCAGCTTCTACCATCCAAATCTTGGGTGCTGAGAAGGCTTTGTTTAGAGCCTTGAAGACCAAGCACGACACACCCAAATACGGTTTGTTATACCACGCCTCTTTGGTGGGACAGGCCTCTGGTAAGAACAAGGGTAAGATTGCTCGTGTTCTTGCTGCCAAGGCCGCAGTTGCATTGAGATACGACTCGTTGGCTGAAGAGAGAGACGACTCTGGTGACTTCGGTATGGAGGTCAGAGCTAAGGTTGAATCTAGATTGAGTGCTTTGGAAGGCAGAGACTTGAGAACCACTTCCAAGGTTGTTAGAGAAGCCAAGAAGATCGAGATCACTGAAGCCAGAGCTTACAATGCCGATGTTGATGCCACACCTTCGCTTGCAGCTGATGAGGACTCTGACGATGAATCCGATGAGGAAGAAGAGGCTCCAAAGAAGAGAAAGAGAGACGATGACGATGAAGAAAAGGAGTCCAAGAAACTGAAGAAGGACAAGAAGGAAAAGAAGGACAAGAAAGAAAAGAAAGAAAAGAAGGATAAAAAGGAAAAGAAGGAGAAGAAGGAAAAGAAAGAAAAGAAGGAGAAGAAAGAGAAGAAGGAAAAGAAGGAGAAAAAGTAGATTGCCGGTCTCGCCATATAATGCATCATATATTATTGTAAATGTTCTTGAAAACATGAAAAGGTTGTAATCAAAGAGATTCGAATAGTAGTGGTAGGTACTGTATTATGAATATTGACAGATTCTTCAAGTTGTGATACCCAAGACTTCAATGTGTACCCAAGTCTAATTGGTACTCAAGTCTAATTGGTCTCAAGTTCAATTGGTTTCAAGTCTAATTGGTATTCAAAACTAATTGGTATTCAAGAAACCATGGATTGTCCATAATAAAATCTGTATCATGCCTAAAGAATGGGGGTTTGATTGGAAGGGAACATAGTATATCCCATACGGGACAGTGTGGTAATAATATATGGAGTAAAGCCATTACTTATAGGGAAGTAAAGCATTGGTAGGTACAAAAGTAGTTTAGGAGTAGAATGGAAATAGTAAGTAGTCAATTGGAAGTGAAGGAAAATGAGTATCGGTGTTCAAGTACCGATACTGCAAGACCAGATTCACTGATGGCCATAGCGCATTATTCTTCGTATCTCAAACTCCGATAGCAAATCCCAATATAGTCCGACAACCCTACACCCAGCCAAGCAAGCCTGTATCACGCCTATATCATGTATGTACCACGTCTATATAGGTCACGCCATTTTTCGAGTGGTAACCTCTCCTCTTCATGGCCGAACGCCGTTGGTGGCCGTTGGCCTACGCCGGCAAAAAGGGGTAGATGTTTAGTAGGAATAAGTTACGATGACAATAGTAAGCATCAAAAAGTGGTAGTAATATAAGATTTGGAACAATAGATAGGAACAATTAGATACAATGTAAATCTAGAGGTCAATTTAAAATACAATGTAAAACATAATCCAAAACATAATCTAAAACCTAATGTAAAACGCAATCTAAAACGCAATCTAAGTTTTAGTATTCTCTAAAGATGCAAGAAAAATAAGGCCTACTCAATAAGGTAAGTGCCAAAGTCTAGTCCAAGGCATTGTCAATGGAACAGCGGCGAGAAACACGGCATTTTGGACATTTCAACTGCATCAAATAAGCTTGCGTCATTGATGCTTGACCTTACAGGAATTGGTTGCTTTTTTTTTTTGGAAAGCCTTCCATACCAAAGCTGCCGCATTTGGGCATGGGTGAGAAAAATAAGCCTGTGTAAACTGACCGAGGCGATAAGCTGATAAGCTGTGCAACCCGCTCAGCGCACACTTGCAGGTGTCACGTATCAATGCGCACCCTCTCACCCACTGTGGATACTATCGTAGAGTGTCCAGTATCTCCAGAGGGACGGGCCTGAGGAAGGGAACTAATAAGGGGAACCCAGACATTGTGCAATGCAGAGGTGAAGTCCGAAGGATAGGCGAAAAAGCAAAAATGCAAAAATGCAAGAAAAAAGAAAAAAAAGAAATAAAAAGAAAAGGGCATAGGCCCCGCACCTTTGGTTATACATGAGACATTCTCATGATACAATTCTAGGCGTATGCCGACGGTCTTCGAAACCACAGCTTATCCGTATAGCGGGGTCGATCAAGTCCACATTCCTTGGAGTGCACACGGTGTGGAGGTGTACGGCGATTTACTCTCGAGGCGCGCCTAAGATAACAGGACTTGTGCTTATCAGATGCACATGCAGGTAGCCGCATACTTATCAAGGACTCGACTAAAGGTTAGCCTTTGCTGGGCACCCAGACATTAAGGCCGCAAAAAAAAAAACCTTATAAGGTCAATTGGTTCCGCAAACCTCTGGGACTGAATTCTTTTTTTTTTTTTTGTTGTTGTTTTTTTCTTCACTCTTGGATTTAATATAAGATGCCAGAGAAGGAATTGAACTATGTGACCTCGAGGGAGCAGGCCTCCTCCGAGAAAAATGGAGGTGTATACATTGACGCCTTTGATGCCCAAGACACAAAAGAACATATGGGCAGATGGGAATCCTTCAAGGATAGTTTTAGAAGGTTCGATACGGCCGATTTGGGCTTGGACCCTAACTTATCTGAGGTGGAGAAGGCTGCTATTGTGACTGCAAATTCGCCATTGTCGAGATCCTTAAAGGGTAGACACTTACAAATGATTGCCATTGGTGGTTCCATTGGTACTGGTTTGTTTATTGGTTCGGGTAAAGTCTTGAGAAATGGAGGTCCTGCTTCTGTTTTGATTGCTTACTCTTTGATTGGTGCCATGATCTTTTCTACGGTACATGCTCTTGGTGAATTGGCCATTACGTTTCCTGTTTCCGGTGCTTTTGTTACCTATAATACCAGATTCATTGACCCATCCTGGGGTTTCGCCATGGCTTGGAATTATGCTATGCAATGGTTGGTTGTTTTGCCCTTGGAGTTGGTTGCTGCTGCTATTACTGTCCAGTATTGGGATGATAAAACGAATCCGGCCGCGTATTGTGCGATTTTTTATGTTTTGATTATCATCATCAATTTCTTTGGTGTAAAAGGTTATGGAGAGGCGGAATTTGTCTTCTCCTCTATTAAAGTTATAGCAGTCATTGGGTTCATTATCTTGGGTATAGTGTTGGTGTGCGGAGGTGGCCCCAAGGGAGGCTACATCGGTGGCAGATACTACCAGAACCCAGGACCTTTTAACCATGGCTTTAAAGGACTTTGTTCCGTGTTTGTTACTGCAGCCTTTGCCTTTTCCGGTACGGAGTTGGTGGGATTGGCTGCTGCCGAGTCTGCTAATCCCAGAAAGTCTATGCCTAAGGCCATCAAGCAGGTGTTCTGGAGAATCACCTTATTTTACATCATTTCCTTGATCTTGGTCGGCTTGCTTGTACCTTATGACAGCCCTAGATTGAACGGTTCCGGCACGGCTCAATACTCTCCTTTCGTCATTGCCATCAACAATGCAGGTATCAGCGGTTTACCATCTGTCATGAACGTGGTGATCATGATTGCTGTGTTGTCTGTGGGTAACTCGTCTGTGTTTGGATCCTCCAGAACCTTGGCTGCTTTGGCTGCCTCTGGTCAGGCACCAAAGATTTTCAACTACATCGACAAAAAGGGTAGACCAATGTTTGGTATCCTCTTGCTGGCTGTCTTTGGTTTGCTTTGTTTCATTTCTGCTTCCAACAAGCAAGAGGATGTGTTCAACTGGTTATTGGCCTTGTCGGGATTGTCCTCCGTGTTCACCTGGGGATCTATTTGCTTCTGTCACATTAGGTTTAGACGTGCCCTCAGTGTGCAGGGCAGAGACACCAGTGAGCTTGCCTTTACTTCTCAAGCTGGTCTTTTTGGTTCGTGGTACGGAGTCATCTTAAATGTGTTGGTTATCATTGCCCAATTCTGGGTTGCTTTGTGGCCTATTGGAGGTAAGCCCGATGCTGCTTCGTTCTTCCAGCTGTACTTGTCTGTTCCAATTGTCATGGCCTTCTACATTGGACACAAGCTCTATAGGAAGAACTGGAAGCTCTACATTAGAGCCAAGGACATTGACCTTGATACCGGTAGAAGAGAGTTGGACTTGGATCTCTTGAAACAAGAGCTTGCAGAAGAAAAGGCTATCTTGGCCAGCAAACCTTTCTACAAGAGATTCTGGCACACCTTGTGTTAAAATCCTCAATAATTGTAATAATATCAATAAGTATTCACTCATTTAGTATAAAGCATTGTATTTAAAGGTACTTGAATTTAATTTCAGTGTGTACTACTAAGAAAATGAGGTACCATCGATACATGAGTAATGGAACTCCTGGAAACATTATTGTGAGTCTGAAGGTAATCATGGCTTTGAAAACGTTTTTGAATATAAAAAATGATGTTGATTTGAAGAAGTGCTTTTTAAAGAGGGGAGTTATCAATAGTAGCGGGTTAGGGAGTATGGTGGTAGATTTACTAGTATACCGACAGAGTACAGTTCATTCGAGTAGAATCATGATCATGTATTTACATAGTATAGCAGTAGTACAGACCAGCAATCATACTTTTGACCTTTATAAATAGGTTTATTTATCATAATTCCAATTAAACGTTTCGGAACTCTTTTTGGCCATAATATGCTACTCCTGTAGATTATTGATTAGTCAAGTCCATTCACCTCCATGACTATTTTCTAATGATCTTGGTCACAGAGTCTATATAGCGACTTATTTTATAGTCATAAGTACAATTGTTAATATTAGCTACATTAGTAGTGGTGATGGTGTGATCAGCGTATTAGTAGTACTATTAACTAGGTTAGCAGTGGTAGTGGTAGTAGTAGTACTAGTGGTAGTAGTAGTAGTAGTAGTAGTAGTAGTAGTAGTAGTAGTAGTAGTAGTAGTAGTAGTAGCAGTGGTAGTACTATTAGCTGTGGTAATCCTCTATAGCCTGCTCTCTTTTAACTCTCTTTACGTAAAAATCAAATTTCTTATTCTTCCATATCCAAAGAATTTTTAGAGTAGTGACCTTTTAATAATATATCGAGCAGTACATAGTTCAGTGTTACAACTCAATACGAAGTATAGCATAGGTCGACTAGTATGAAAAAGGAACAATGCAATATGTATCAAAATCAACTTGGCTGAATTGGTCTTTGAACAAGGGGACTCAATAAATAATCAGTCACTTATTATGAATTGGTCCATTTTATTGGGATTGTGAAAGCCTATATTGCATACATGAAGACAACACCTGAACAACAATCTACAACAAAATCAGCTCTCCATAAACTATACACTACACTATATCGTACTACTACCTTACCATCACCACACAAACATGACTCACTATAGTAATACTGAATCTATTCATGTATATTAAGTTGATCTAGTTTCCTTTGCCTCTTATCTCATAAGATACGCCCTTATTGAAACATTCCTCACGGGAGGATATACTACTACTGAAGGTATTTGGAAGATATCTTGATATACAGAGAGACCTAGTTGCCCAATAGGTCTACTATGTGATCCACTGGTATACTAAACTGGACTTCTATACTATAATCCCATCATTATGGTGGGCTCAGCAAATTCCATCGCAGTAAATTTGCTAGACACCAAAGCCATTGTTAAATGTGATAACATAGAAATCTTTGATACGACCAAATCTTCGGCTGCCACCGAATTGGGTCTATTCATATACGACTTGGAGCTCAAACTTAAAATACAAAGGCCACTACCGTACAGGTTCTAAGCTTTTGGTTTATGTTTTAATCAGCGTTTTAAGTTATCTCGAGGCAGAGTTGCAAACACATCTGGAAAGCTATTTTCTATTGGCACTCTAATAGTGACTCACTAGTCATACACTATCCAAATACTATTAAGTACAACAACTTTAGCACTTGTACAGTGATTTTCAAAACTAAATAAACAAACCAATAATTCAAAAATTTTCGTACCCCTTCGCATAGTCTTTCAAAACCAAATGACATAATGTTTCAAACACCAACTTTCATTTAAATTCAATATTCTGAAATCTTAAATCTGAACGCTTGTTTAAATACGTTTGAAACATACTGTACTAATAGTTAATTTAAATGAATAATAACTTAAAGCAAGTACTTAATCGGTACTGGAAATGGGAAAATAGTCTCAGACAAATTGAAGATTATCATGGCTGCGTCAACTGCTGATACAAAAGGTACTATGAGTTGTATTATATTTAGGCTATCCTTCATTATCCTACTTCCTTCCTATACTTTTTCAGTCTGACAAAATTACACTGAAACATTTTTTACGATACTGCTATAATATTATTTGACTTCAATACATATACAGTTACGTTGATTAATATAGATAGAGTTCTCTTCCACAGCTTGTATGAATCCTAGAATAAAACCGCATGTCCATAAGGATAATATACCTGAATTACATTAAAACCACTAGCTGGAAATAATTGGTAAAGTAATATTTGTAGTTAGATCTAATCAAATAGTTCCTATAGAGTGTTGGAGTTGGTTTAGATTAGGCGATACTATATGCAGTACCCGCCTAGTTTAGTCTTTTGAAGAACTTGTGTCACCAAATCCTCATAATTGTGTTTTCTTGATAACAAGATTAATTCATGAAATAGAATTAAGATTTGATATAAATTCGAACGGGACAAAAACTTATTGGTGAAAGAAATAGTGAGACCTATAGAGAGATTTCGCAGCCAAAGCCATAGCCACAGGTTCGGAGTTTACCAAAATCGAAGACTAAATCACGTCATGGGTAAGTACACTACCTACAGGGTATCTAACCAAGTAAATCCGTGAATTTATGAGTTCCTATTTATTGTATTCGTGTTTATATTAACAAGGTACTCGGTAGTTTGGTTAGGTAGACAGTGTAGGTCCTCAAGTGTACATCTTATATACCATTTTGCAAGTTGCTAGTTTTTTTTTTTTTTTTTTTTTTTTTTTTCACTACAGAGTAAATATAATAAAGTTGGTTCAATCATCAGATTGCATGGTGGTATGTGTGTGTGTGTATTTTGGCTGTGGTAGTAGTAGTGGTGATTACTGTATAGTAGTAGGTATTATCTACAGGCACGCTCGTATCGATAATGTATTAGTAACTTCTATGAGTTCAAAGTATGCAAAGTATAATGCTAAGCGATGATGGCATCAAAAAATCCAAGCCAAAGCCCTCTTCCACCATGGCTTGCCTGCAAGTTCGGCCTCCATCTCTGCGTTCACCTGGTGGATCAAATCCATATCGGGAATGAGTCTTCCGGAGTCGAGATCTATTTCGTTGACAGGAATCAAAATTCTCCAGTTCTTGGAGTATATCTTGTAGCCTACCCAGCATATGAGCACGGTGGGAAGACCCAAATAACTTTGGAAGAAAGCAGATGCACTGGGCTCAGCTCCAATGGGAAAGATGGCAAGCCAGAACGTAGCCACAAGGACCAAGAAGTTCATGACAAACCCGTACCACGAGCCAATGACACCCGAGAATGCACAAAAAATCAAGTCATCTAAGGATCTGCCTTGAGCCTTCATGGCCATTCTGAACCGAATGTGTGCAAGATTAATCGACATCCAAGTGAAGATAGATGAAAGTCCCGAAAGGGCAAGGAGCCAATTGAACGCATCCTTTTGCTTATCGGAAGCAGCGATAAATGCAAACAACCCGAAGGTGTTGGTAATGATGATAGCGAAAAGGGGACGGCCGGATCTGTCGACGTAACCAGTCCACTTTGGAGCCATGCCCTGTTCTGCGAGAGAGTTAAGCGAGCGAGAACACGCGTAAACTGACGCATTACCCACAGACAACACAGCAATGAGAATCACAGCATTAATCACACTAGGTAAACCCTTGACACCACCATTAACTATGGCAAGCACAAAAGGAGATGCAGTGGCGTCCACAGATGAAGCGCCGTTAAGCAAGTGCTCGTCATTCCATGGCACAAGGCACGAGATCACTGTAATTGTACCCAAGTAGAACACAGTGATACGGAGAAACACTTGTTTGATTGCCTTGGGAAGAGCCTTGGCTGGGTTTTCGGATTCTGCAGCACCCAAACCAATCATTTCAGTTCCTCCAAACGAAAAAGCAGCCGTGATGAAAACAGACGCCACACCCTTGAAACCATTTGCAAATGGACCAGGCTCACGCCAGTACTTGCCTCCAATAAACTCTCCACTTGGGCCTCCTCCACAAATAAGAACCACACCCAAAATGGTAAATCCAATCACAGTGATGACCTTGATCAAGCAAAAGACAAACTCGGCTTCTCCGTACCATTTAACCCCCATCATAGTGATGAAGAACACTGTCACCCAAAATACTCCCACAAATATATCTGGGTTGAGAGTGGTATTCCAATACTTAATGGAGATGGACGCGGCCACAAGCTCAAGCGGGAGAAGAACAAAAAATTGTAAGAAATAATTCCATCCAATAGCAAACCCAAATGCAGGTTCAAGAAAACGGGTGGCATAAATGTTGAAACCTCCACTAATTGGATATGTGGTGCTGAGCTCTCCAAGGCCCTGCATTGTGGTGAAGACAAAAGACGCGGTCAAGGCCCAAGCAATGACAATACCTGCGGGACCACCGGTGGCCAAAGCAGAGCCAGACCCGACGAAAAGACCAGTTCCTATGGATCCTCCAATAGCGATCATTTGCAAATGACGGTTTTTTAATTTCTTGGAAAGTTGCGAGTTGGCAGCCCGTAAGTTGGCTCTCTCCACCGTGTCCAAATCATCCAAATTTAACACCACCTGTTCGGCGGGCTTAAACGAGTTTTTGAAACTCTGCCATGCTGTTTCGGGGTTTGGATCATGTGTATGTTGGGAGCTGTGCTCATAAGCCTTAGAGCTGGACTCAGACTCTTTGGCGGACATCATTGGTGGCTAACAAAGAATGGAATGCAAGAGGGGGTATGTTATATAAGAAGATGTATGGGAAAAGGATTGAATGAAAAAGAAAGTCAACCGAAGAATGTCTAAAGAAAAAAAAAACAAGTTTGTTGGAAAAAACGGATGGACGAGAAAAAGAAAAAAAAAAGAGATGGTTGTTGAAATAAGAAAAGTTAGCACACTCAAGTCATGTGTTGTAAGCCGCATTCGGCGCTGCAATTTGTCGCATAGAGAAGGAGATGCCTCGAAAGATGTGACTAGGCTGCGATGCGCCTCACGAGAGTGTTTTCTGCAGGAAACGGGCCTCAAATCTCTGAGTCATTCGCACCAGACGCCGGGTGCTATGACGCATGGAACGGCGTCTCTCCTCGGCCGAGGGTCTGCACGTGACCGCAACTCACGTGATGGGATCACGTTCAAAAGCTTACTTCGCTTTTTCTCGGTTTTTCTCGCTCGCGCCTCCCTTTTACGGACACCAGAAATTCAACCAGACATCCGTACACCAGAAATTATCTAGATCCAGGTTTCAGGCAAAACTGTAGAGTATAGAAGCCTATATTCCTCACAAAGACTTTGGCCGCTAATCGGACCCTAGTTTATTGTTAAGTGAAATTGGCTGTTACAAATCGGGGATGTACGGGTGTGTGCACCCCCTAGTAAGCGACTCTTGAGAAACGTACAATCGTAGCCACCATGTCCGCTCTAAAAGAGTATTTGGGAAGTATGTACCTTGTTCCGTGTCTTATTTTAAGTCTTATTTTACCTTGACTGTTCGTATACTAACCAGCAGAGAAAGTCCGTGTTGTAACATGTGACGCTCGTCTATTTGAAGGCACCTTGAGCAGCTTTGATTTTTCCACAAACATCATTCTCTCCGAGACCATCGAGCGTATCATTTACCCGGACGACGAAAACCAGATGCTACTGTTGGGCGTATACCTACTTCGAGGTGGTTCTGTGGTTTGTGTGGGTGAAGTGGACGAGATGGAGGATGTTGATTGGATGAGCATCAAGGGAGACTACTTGAAGGATACCAAGAATCCTCTATGATGGCAAAACAGAACAGCAAATAAAAGGCAATTCTTCTAAGTCTCAATTGGTTTTGAGCCTTTCAAAATTCGAGATGTTCATCGGTATTTAGTGCTGGTTGATCTCACCATAGCATAGAGGTCTTCCAGACTTACCAGTATATAATAATAATGTATAAGAAAAAGTGCAAAGGTTACTACGTATACTGTATATACTATCAAACTATTTATAATTTTGTTTGATCTGCCTCTATCATCATCCATCTATTTAATCTATGTAATGCTCCTCTCTTTCTCTATCTTTCATCATTGGGTCTTCACCAATGGAAGGCCGTGCTGGTGCATTTTGATGGCCAATTCAAGCAAGTAGTCAATGGCCTCATTATACACTTTGGCCTTCCAGACATTTTCACCCCACACATAAATACCATGGCGACGTACCAATACAGCAGTGGCTCCTGGGTACTTTTTGATGGCCTCCTGAAGGGAGTCGGTCAAGTCTTCCTCATGAGGAGTATTCTCAATGATTGGCAATACCATGGTATCGAAGTACTCCATACTTCCGATCTTGGAGACCTTCCCCGATTCTTTATCAAGCTCAAGTTTAGGGAGTGCCTTGATCTGCTCAATGTGACTCATGGAGAATTCCACCTTATCCTCCCAGATCAAAGTGGCCATGACTGCGTTCTGAGAGTGGGTATGAATACACGCACCAGCATCACGCAAGTTGTAGCAGCTCAAGAAAAGCGGTGTGCATGCCAGAGGCTTATACTTGAAGGAAGCAGCCAAATCCTTTGACAATGGCTGTTTGTCGTTATCTTCGTTTGGAGTGCGGAGAATCTTTCCAGGGAGCTCAGCAACAAACATTTCCCTGGGGTTGAGCCGCTCCTTCTGGATTCCCGATGGTGCTATATACACGATGTTGGGGTTTTCGCCGTCCACATCCCGAATGGAAATCCCTCCGCCTGTTCCAGTGACCCAATTGTTATCATAGAAGAGTCTACACAATTCACAGATGAGATTTGCAGGATGGTTGGGGTGGTCACTAAAGTACTGTGTCATTACCAATCGATTTCTAATAAAAAACTTTTGGGATCAGAACCGATTAGGATCAGTTAACTTTTAGGATCAGTTAAATTTGAGGATCAGAAACGTTTAAAAGTAATTGCAGGGGAGGAAGAAGGTATGGAGATATTTGGAGGGGAATGGTAAAGTGAGGTTATGGAAGGTGTGGGTGGAGGAGGACCCAGTCTGCAGGCCGATTGCGCGATAGGCATAAACATAGACATGATATACCCAGCCTTCGATTTAACCGTGATGCGCTTGCATACAGCAGGCCCAGAGCGTAGACAATACAAAAAAAAAAAATCACCCCTCTATCCACGTCTTTTTCTACCGCAAGTATGGTGAATCCTCAGTTCTTGGCCAACAAATTCATGCGTTCTCAACGTAACATCATGCTAGGCATAGCCACCGTGCTAATATTTTTGCTCTGCGTCTCTGCGTATATGGGCCATAGTTACATGGTCAAAGAAGCCATGGCCAATCGCATCTTCAACTCGTACAATCGGTTCATGAATTCGGATTCCCTGGACTCTCTGTCCGAAGCTGATTACCGTGAGAATGCTGCTGCGTACCTTCTGAGTGAAGCCTCGGGTGTTGTAGAAGCCAATGGTGATGGTGTAGCGAGACTATAGAGCAGGCCATGGGCTTTATACATTGAGGCTATGGGTTGGTTTACGTTTGAATATATATTACCACAATACATGCATTTTAAGAAATAAGTTGTAGGTTGTGTCTTGGGTTCGAACAATTTGAGCCGAATGATTTGAGTTTCATGTAAATAATTTAATTGTGGTCTTTGGTCTTTTGGTCTTTGGTTACTCGGTTACTCGGTTACTTGTAGAATAGGAGGTGAATGAGAATGGACAGGATGACGTAGGCGCATGTCTTGGTGCGCAGCAATTCTGGGGGTCTCTCTATGCAAGAAAGAGGCAGTGAATGACCATCTTTATTCCATTTTCTATACACTAAAGGTCCTAACTAAATCCTCCAGTATATCATGGAGAGGTATGTAATTTGTTATTTACTATGATTGACGTATATGGAAGTCCATATGCAGGCATCAAGTCAGCTTACTTTACTATGCCTATACACTACTATGGTTGTACACTACTATGCCTATACATCACTATGCCTATACACTTCTTCGGCTATACACTACTATGGCTATACACTACTTCGGCTATACACTACTATAGCTATATAATACAAGTGCAGACTACACTGAAGATTAGATTGAAGACACATTTTAGTCTTCTAAATTTTTACCTAAAAAGATAATATAATGTGACATAAAAGTTCTTGTTGGACTCAGTATTTGAACCTGGATGTTTGAACCTGTTAGGTTGGAGTGGTTGGGCTAGAATAAAATCTTTGAGAATCAGTATGATCATTCAAAGACTATTTCAAACCTTACTATGATGATACCTTACATTATTTCCTTAAATCAATACAAAATCTACTCTCACTATAATCTCAGTTGCACTCTATTGCGCTATACTACACTACACCATAGTATACTATATATAATGTATGTCTAAATAAAATTAAGGAGAAGGTTTTAGTGTAGCGAGAATGCTCACTCACTGACTTACTCAGATTAGTCGAGCACTAAGGGCATCAAAGGAGCATTATAGTGTAGTACATCAATGTAGCAGACTACGGTTCCGGGTAGTGGGTAGTGTTTCTTTCTAGACTAACTAAAATACACATGTACATGAGCCTGATCAAGAAGTGCCCACCTTAGAAAGTTAACGTTGACTTTGTATACAGTCTATGACCGTCTAGTCTAGAGTAGTAGTAGGCTCCAATAGACTCCAAGCATGCTCATGATTTTAATATTGTCTTTAGCAAAGTAACGAGTGGTTCATATAGTTAGTAATTTTGGCTTTGAGATAATACATACTCTTGTCGACCATGTATTATGATATTTATAATGATACATCAGACTATACAACGTGGTTCGACTGCATATTTCTAATACATACTTCTAATACATACTTCTAATACATAATTCTAATACATAATTCTAATACATAATTCTAATACATAATTCTAATACATACTTCTAATACATAATTCTAATACCCACTCTCTACTACCTACTACCTATTATCAATATCATGAGTCTAGATTAATGTCTAGTCGATACTTCCATAAACCAAAGTTAGCTGAATACAAAGAGTGAATATAAGACTAAGTTAATAGAGCATAGTTAATACCTAGACCCCAAGGTAACAAGATGGGAAAATCAAGAATGACATATCTCTAATAGCTAGCTATCGTACTTAAGTCAGTATCAGTACCGTGTGCTCAAGTAAGAAGGGTGTATCTAGTAGCATTTTTTTACCATAGTTGGTGGTATATAGTGGTATTGGTCATTGAAAAGTGACTGGTGATTAGTTTCAAGATATGCTTTTTGAAGAAGATATAGAAGAGTAAGGCTTACTGTTATGAACTTCTTCATTAATAGGTTGACTCTGATTTTTTGTCAATATACCCATTTTAATCACCAAATAATACCTCATATTTGATCACTTGAATCTATGGGAATTAAAGCAACTGTTCTAATGAAGGTATATGTTGATGCATTTAGGTGTGGGTTTGACAATATTGTATGATCTGGTCAATCAAGTATCACCAAAAGATGAAAGGACGTCAAAGTACTTTGTTAAGGTGCTAGACTCGCTAGAAGAGCTTACAAGATCCCGTTCATCAGTAGAGTACTTGATTAGTGAAATGGATCTGACTAAATATGGCAGATTATAACTCAATCAAGAAATGTTTATAGGTTCTTCCACACCAACTTCTCCACATAGTCACCATTTGTCTTCTCCTTCAAGAAACCTATGGACTTCAACTCATAACATCCTTGGATAAACCATGCGTAGATCATGCGGTCCCATTTTTCCTGTGAAAGATCGCCCTCTGAAAACATATCCTTAACTTTTTGGTCCAAAGTAGAGCTCTTTAACGACACCATGATCTCCCGAACAATCTCTTGCTTGGATAATGATTGTTTGAATGCAGTAAAAAAGTCCCAGAGGTTGATATTCACCGGGGCATCTTTATATATCTGGTAGAGTTTGCAGAGAGCGGGTCCTGCAAGACGGGAACTGCGTGACTCGTCATCTGTTTCTGAGTCGATAGTGTCCAAGAGAACCTTGTTTCGCAAGTACTTCTGCGGCTCGTCCAAGCCCACCTCTAATATCTCTCTTGTGTTTGGCCGGATCAAGTTGATCATAAGGTTCTCGTAGTTTTCCTCCACCGACACTTTGGGTTTCAACTCATCTAACTCGCTGATCCCACCATTTATCGTAAACACCTCGTTAAAGAGATTATCGCTGATTTTCATATTCACGTTCCGGTTCGTGTGGAGGTATTGCGTGATGTTTTCCACAAGGTCACCGTCTCGACTCTGGATCTTTTCGGCAAACGTAATGATGTCGTCGTCAGCAAAGCCTCCCACGTGCGTTTTGATGGTGTTCCCTAAAACAAACTCTTCGAACTGCACTATATCACTCTCTTGGTACAGCTTGATGTTTTTGAGTAAGTCACTGAGAAATGCTGAATTGACCAACTGGTTGTTGGTTATGAGCTTGTAGATCTGGAACTTCTCCTTTGTTCCTTTGCTTAGCCAGTGGACAATGTTGACGGCATTCATTACCGAGTTTTGGAACCTCTCGAAGTGAGCTCTAGCATCTCCGAAAAGCTCATATAATGTCTTGTTATCCTGAAGCAAATTGACAATCTCCTCTTTGAGTAGTTTCAACTCACTATCCGAAGTGTTGGAGTCACTTTTTGATTGCCGACTCTTTTCTTCGAACTTATGCACTAGCGACTCCACGTGAGTCTTAAACGACGGGAGCTTTCTCAAGCCGTCGAAATGAAACAGTTGCGGCTCGAAATTTGGGTCGATCAACGATGCAAGTGGCAGCTGGTAGAAGTAGATCATATAAACCAATTTCAACTCCGTGATCAAGCTGTCAATGGAATTGTTGGAGTTTTCAAACCTACTCAAGATAATCAGCGAGAGTTGAGCATCTAGCAAAAGAGGGTTTTTCGAGGTGATTTCGTTTTGCAAGAGAATGGCATTGATCACCTGAAACCCAATATCCTTATTCTCTTTGGCCTCTAACTTTACTCCATGGATCAATGTCCTGAGTTTGCTAGTGATATTGGAACTGATCCAGTCTCTGACGTTTCTGGTGCTCAAGCCCATAATCATTTTGATGGGAACTCTGGCTCGCTGAACACTAAAAAGCTGGATGATTTGGTTGACTGTTTCATTGCTGAACCCATCACTATCGTCCAAAATGACGACTATCCGCAAGAGGTCACTTTGCTTGGTGCGCTTGTTGAAGGACTCGACCCATTCCTGGACGATCTCAAAGTCGTAGGCAATTCTGCCTCCAGCAACTTCGCCTTGCTGCTGATCCTCGTCTGCCTCTATAATCTCTTCAAGGTCACTATCGTCGTCGCTAGGGTCGTTTTTCTTGGTATTGTTGTTGAGATCAGCATTTTCATCATCTGAATCTTGGTCAAAACCATCGATTAGATCCTCGTTTTGAGCCACGTGTTCAACACGCGTAGCATCTTGAACCACTTGCTTGACCACCTCCTTGATGGTATTTTTGATATTGGAACACACTTTGGAGTTGAGTCTGACTATGCGAATATAAGAAGCGTTAGGGTCTTCAGCAACAGAAGCAGTGAACTCGTCTAGAATCCGAAGGTTATTGGCGATATTGGAGCCCAAGCCTATGAAAGCAGTATCGAGTTTATCGGAAGCAGGATCCTTGATGAAATGTAGCATATCTGCAAAGAGCTCTTTATTGGCCGAGTTCAAGATAGTCTCGGTGGCCTGTTTCTGGTAACCCCATACTTTCTCATAGAGGTGGTAACGATGGGCCACATGTTCATGGGTTTCATTGGATAGACTTCTAAAGGGAAGGTGCTGGTCTAGAGGAGTGTCGGTGGAAGAAACCAATTTCAGCTGGTGTCTCTTGGCCTTGGACCTAGGTGTAATGGAGCCATTCGATGCATTGGCCAATAGTGAATGAGGCTTGCGTTTCCGCTCGGGGAATTGTATAGAATAATGGGTTTTTTGAGAATTGGGATCGAGCACATTAGCTTTGTACATGCTTGGGTTATGAGAAATGGAATTGTTATGTAGTAATGCGGATTGAAAGTGTGACTATGAATGGGTGAGAAAGTGTGAGAATTGAGTGTGAGAAATGAGTGTGAGAATGTAGGCAGCGGCCTAGCCTAGCGAAGACTAAACGCGCTCACGTGCATCGGCCTCTTCTTCAGCCGTAGCTCGACTGCCAGAGACAATCTGACCACACACACACACTCTCTCTCTCTCTCTCTCGCTTATCTCACCTCTAATCACCTCTAATCACCACTACTCACCATTAAACTATTTACTAACCACAATAACCACTCACTACCGACCACCATAAAACATGAGATAATTCTAAGGAAATCTTAGTAGCTAAAAATATTCAAGTCTTGGCTAATTCAAGTCTTGGCTAAAAGATACTAAGATATTACCTGGTGATGTATAAATTGTCTATTGATTATTAATGCTTACATATCTTACATCCTCAATGCATGTGGATAAATTACTACTATTGTTAACTATAGGGCCTATTGTTGATTAAACTGCGAACCTTGCCATTGATCCAAGTGCCAAGGTCCAAAAAATGCAGAGGTCCAAAAAGCGCAGAGGTCCAAAGGTTCAAAAGGGCGCAAAGGCTATAGTCAAGAAAGGTCAAGAAAGGTCGTAGCCACTACGACTACTATGGGCGGTCAGCCGGCATAAGGTGGCCAGATTCACCTTGTCTATAAATAGTAAGCCGGTTAGATCTGGCCTTATAAACCATGAAGCCATTCTTTTTTTCTTGCTCTTCCAGGCAAGTTCGAGCGAATGGTTTGATCTTACGTGGATCTTGAAAAGCATGCCTATACATTTAACCGCGCGCATATAGTTGCCCAAGATTGATATAAATACATGGAGGTGCAGAACAAGACATCCAGTGATTTGTCATTTTTAAATGAAACATCCAATCATCCCTCCATGCTCACCAAAACAAATCCGTGTTTTTTTGCCCCTCCTACGCCCCGCAGCTGGAACTCAGTGCATAGATGTCGCTGCAGCTCGAGCTAACAGATCCTGGGCTCCTGCACGGGCCCGCCGCCATCTGCAGGCCCTCTTACTCGATTTAGAAGCTTCATCTTGACTGGGGCTCTTGACAGCTGCGGCTCGGTTGCGGCTCTTGGTTTATACTGCTTTACAAGTCCACTTCCCCTCCCTGCGCTTCTCCTGCCAGGAGAGATTGTTTTTAGTATTGATCTCTTGATCTCTCTACTTGTGTGCTGCTGTCTCTTACTCTTTTCAACTTGGTTGATTCCGCTCTTTGCTAATTGCAAGATCTTTGCCGCCTTGGTTGATCTCTCTTCTTGGCCGTTCTTTTTGCTCTTGGCACCCCACCATCCAATCACCTTCTGCCGCTATCATTTGCACACCATGTCTACTGGTTTCTCTTCCCACCACGACTCGTTACCTTCGAAATTGAGACGGCCCGATCTACTGGATCGGAATAGTGATGTTGCTTCCAATTGCACTGTGAGCTCGGCGTCGTCGGTCACGTCCCTCCACTCGTTGGACCTGACCCTGGAGAAAACCCCAAAGGAGAAACGAAGACCCATGCGGAGAAAGTCTAGCTTGCTCAATGTGGCTCCTTTGGATACTACTCTCGACCGTCGCTTGCAGACTTTCAGTGTTGCATGGCATACAGTGTCCATTCCATTTTTCCTCTGCTTGTTTCTTTTTGTTCTCTACCTTGGTTCCGTGGCCTGGGTCACCATTATCATTCCTTACTTCATCTGGTTCTATGGCTTTGACTTGCATACTCCCACCAATGGTAAGTCCATGTACCGTATCAAAGACTGGATGAGAAACCTCCTTCTTTGGGAATGGTTTGTGGAATACTTCCCCATTCGTGTGCACAAAACGTGCAATTTGCAGCCTACTTTCACCACCCAGAAGTACGAAGAATGCTCCACTTCCGATGACGAGGAAGACTTGGTATCTGAGACGTCTAGGACGCGTATAGACAAACTCTTCAAGCTCGTTGGGCTTCGGAAAAGACTCAACGAGGTGGATCCTCCTCCGCACCTCAGCGATGGTGAAAACGATAAAAAGAAGTTCAAATATAAGAAAGTCACCTCGGGACCTCGTTACATCTTCGGTTACCATCCACATGGAGTCATTTCCATGGGTGTCATGGGACTTTTTGCCACCAACATCTTGAGAAACGAGCCTTTTGAGCCTCCTTTCAAATTCTTGAGTGGTCTCTTCCACAAGACCTCCAACGATAAGAGGCTTTTCCCCGGTCTTGGCTTTATTTTCCCCCTTACCTTGAGTGAGCAGTTCTCTCTTCCTTTCTTCAGGGACTATTTATTAAGTTTGGGCTTGACTAGTGCCAGTGCCAAAAACATCAAGTCTCTAATCAGCAACGGTGACAACTCCGTATGTATTGTGGTTGGTGGTGCTCAGGAATCGCTCTTGAATGATGTGGTGGGCAGTGATCATCGTGTGGGGATCGGATATGAGAAGGAGAACCCCGAGGCTAATGCTGATATGGAAGATAGTGATAAAAAACAGATCCGGTTGGTTTTGAATAAGCGCAAAGGTTTTGTTAAATTAGCCATCGAGCTTGGCAATGTGTCGTTGGTGCCTGTTTTTGCATTTGGTGAAGCTGACATCTATAACCTTACTACGCCTAGACCTGGATCTTGGGGCCACTCGTTTCAGCAGTGGATGAAGAAAAACTTTCACTTCACTCTACCATTCTTCAGTGCTAGAGGGGTATTTATCTATGATTTTGGGTTCTTACCGTTCCGAACCCCCATCAACATTGTGACGGGCAAGCCTATACACGTGCCGGCCAATCTTTTAGTGGACGCTGTGGACGTTCCTGTGAAGAGGGAAAGACGGCTGTCTTCGCTCACTAATTTATTGAGTTTGACCAAAAAGCTGCAGGCGGCAACAACAAAGAAGCAGATTCCCAAGGAACTACTCGACCACTACCATGGACTCTATGTGGAAGAGTTGAAACGTTTGTATGAGCACAACAAGCACAAGTTTGGCTACGGCGAGGTGGAGTTGAAGATCATCGAGTAGCAGAGACATTTACTTGAGGTGTTGTGTGGACTTTCTTTGATTCTATATACACATTCGCTATTACAGCATGCTATCAAACAGTTGGACAATTACAACATTACTATTTATTCGTTGTAACCTGAACTTCTCTTTAATAAACTTCTCGTTTAGCTGAATTCCTTTGCCAAACACCTTACTTATTTATTCTCCATTGTACCTGCCTATTACTTATTCTCTTTATTGTTCGGAAGTCCTTTCAGGTGCTGGTCCTTCTTAAACTTGCGGTATTGTTTGATCAATGAGCGATCAAGCTTCTTCCTGCCGCTAGTTTCGACCACTTCTGACTTTCCAGATGCGGCCTGGACTGTTTTTGACCGAGATGCAGTTGGTGTCTTCCTCACAAAAGACTTGGACTTCTTCAAGCTCTTGCAGAACTTCTGGAACTCTTTCTCCTCCGCCAACTTCTTGGACTCAAACTCCTTGAGCTTATCTTTCTTAGATGCTTCCCAGTCTTTGAAGGAGTTGAAGTGGAACTTTTCTCCAAAAGGCGGAGCTCCGAACGCCTTATCCTCAGGAAAAATCTCCCAAAGGGACTTGTTCTTGATTTCATGAAGCAATGGGTTGAGTACACACATGCCGGTAATGGATTCCTTGAGTGGGTGGTCATGCAAGCCGCTGGCCATGGAGTCTGTGTCCTGGTATATGCCTAGTAATGTGAGGTTGGGGGTGTAGCTGCCACTGAGTTTGAGTTTATCGAGCGATTTCTGGTTCTTGGGGATAAGGTGCTTGTGTGAGAGTCTGAAGTCATGTCTAAAGTCACTCATAAGATCTTCGTTTGTTTGGAGCGGCGCAGCCTCGAACTCCTCCATCCGCATCAGAGCATTGAACTGCTCCAACGAGATATCTTGTATTTCTTTGGAAGGCTTGGGGAGTTGGTCAAACGACAAGTACTTTGGAGTAGATTCTTGGGCTGATGCCGTCTTTGCACTTTCAAGTGGGGCTATGCTTTTCTCCTTGGTCTCTTCCACTTTGGTGGAAGCCAAAGGGTGTGAATCGCCTGATTTCTTGGACAGGAATCTGACGGCTGCACGGGAAACCGCTAGCGAAGCAGAGCTGGCAAAGGTGTAGGAACCGGTCAGACGAATGCGGAGTGCTGAAAGCATGATGGGGGTTATTGTGTATGGGGGGACTATGAAAGGAGTGGCAACGAGGTTATCTAGATTAGGCGACGGAGCGTGCACGATTTTCTTTTTCCGGGATAGGCGAGTCACGTGCGAGGCCGGGTTGAAGATGGCACTTCAGATAAAAATACGGAAAATCGAAAAATATTTATATGTAACGTGTTCTTTTCTGTTATATGATATGGTGTTATATATTTCTGGAATTTTCTATGGACTTTTTTAATTTTGGTGTGTTTCTACATGTTCGTAGTTTAGTACTCATTTGGGTGAACTGAGGTAAAAAGTGAGAACTCTGAGCCAGTGAGAACACTCAGCGAGAACATTCAGCGAGAACATTTACATTACATAGTTAAACACACTAATAGTATTTCAAAGTACTACCCATAAATACACTCCCTTCCTTTTTTTAAAGTGGTTAAGAATTAAGAGCCCTAGACATATCGAATAATGTAATCTTTTTCTTTATTTCAGTTTCTTCGTACCTTTCTTTTTTTTTTTTTTTGACTAAGTAGGCACTTATAGGTCTAGTACCAATGGTCAATGACTCACGGTCAATATAAACTTAGACCATATCGAATTCTAGGAGTCAAGTTAAAATCATACATATACAGATATGTACATATACAAACTATAAATACAATTATAAAAAGAAATTTTCATATTACCAAGAGAATTTCATACATGGAGTATAGAATATCCATATGACCTGGTATATATCTTCAGGTAGGTGCGAATAGATCGGGAATGTAGACCAGGTGCGAAGAAGTTAGCGATGGCATCATGAAAGTGTGGATCTCAGAAACGTGCGCTTAGATAATACCATACCCAGGACCCGCGACTGCGTACAGGAACGCACTTTGCCAGTGATGTTGACCAACATCTCCAGACGCTTCCTCTCCACCTACAACCACCGCCGATTCAAACTCGTCCCCAAAATGTCCTTGCACAGAGAAGAAACCACCTCGCACAACTTGCCGCACTCGTACGATAAGCCAATTGCGCTTGCCGTCATTGGAGGCACGGGTCTTTACGACTTGCCCAACCTTAAGCCAGTGGCCAAACTTACCGTCTCCACGCCCTGGGGGTTCCCTTCCAGTCCAATCACGGTTTCGGTTACTGAAGCTGGTCATCCAATTGCTTTCTTGGCCAGACACGGTGTGCACCACGATCTTTTGCCTTCGGATGTGCCTCTGAGAGCCAACATTGCCGCTTTAAAGAAACTTGGGGTTAAGGCCATTATCTCCTTCTCTGCCGTGGGATCTTTGCAGCCCGAGATTAAGCCCCGTGACTTCGTGCTTCCTACCCAGATCATTGACCGTACCAAAGGTATCAGACCCTCGACATTCTTCGAACACGGCTTCGTTGCACATGCCACTTTTGGCGAGCCTTTTGACTTAAAGCTCAACAAGCTCATTACGGAAACAATTCCATCTTCTGGCTTTTTGGATGGCGCTGAACACAACAAGCAACCCACGTTGCACACCAAGGATCTCACCAACAATGGCGAGGATTTGACCATCATCTGTATGGAGGGCCCTCAGTTCAGCACGCGTGCCGAGTCCAAGCTTTACAGAACCTGGGGCGGATCGGTCATCAACATGTCGGTGTTGCCTGAGGCCAAGTTGGCTCGTGAGGCTGAGATCTCGTACCAGATGATCTGTATGTCTACGGACTACGATTCGTGGAACGAATCCGAGGAGCCTGTGACCGTGGAGACCATTGTGGGCAACTTGAAGGCCAACTCAGCCAATGCATGCAAGGTGGCTGCCAAGCTAGTGGAGGTGGTATCGAAGGAGATTGCTGAGGGCTCGCTGGGTCTTGGCTCTGATTTGGACGGCTCCATGAAGTTCTCCGTTAGTACCAGTACTCATGGGGTCAAGAAGGAGTTGTTAGAAAAGATGCACTTTTTGTTCCCAGGCTACTGGCCCATCAATTAATGATGGTGATGCTATGTGGAGACTTCCCGAGCCTTATCTTTTGAGTCTGAGTCTTATCTTTGGGCGACTCTGATTAGTAAGTGTGATTCGATTCACTAATCAGATGAGCTTCAAAGTATCTTAAGAAAAGGCCATGTATAGAAAGGGCCATGTATAAAAAAGGCCTATGTATAGAAATAAAGTCACAGACCAAGGTCTTGCATTGGAATGTAAAAAGATCATGCGGGATTGGAAAATGTCCAGCAGGCTGAGGTACTGATAACGCACTAATAAGAAGCACCACTTTACATTGTGGGGAAGCTTGTGCGAAATCGAAGAATCACCTTACTTCTCGGAGTCCGGGTCCGAACAGAACAGTGCAGGAAGTGTGCTATTAAACATTAACCGAACCATATCAAACACAAATGAAACGAATCTTACATAAACAAAGCACTTCATGAAACATGAGCACATCACAACCCAAAATTTGCCACCAACAGTCCTAACTTATACTTCTTCAATAGAACGAATGCTAACATCAAATACGTGCAACTGTGGAACTCGCATTAAGGAACACTGGCCCAAATCTTGCATACCAGTCCTTGGAACAAAAAACCCCAAACTTTCAGTATGGAAGTCCATGGAACCCACACGATAAAAGAAAGTCCCTAGATAGGCCTCAGCTGTGGGGAGCCGATGCATGCGTGATAGTGTGGAGCAACTCCGGGCATCTTTGGCGTGCCTGTAGACTGCACCTGATAGGACTCCTCTTTAACCCACACTGCAGAGCGTGCGAACCCAGTCTCCTGCCCCTAGACTTTCCTCATGTCTACTGGCCGCATGCCTTACTTAGATCTAGGCACCCTGAGTATCTCACCCCCTCCGTGCAATATAAATAAAGGGGTTCCCCCTAGAAGTCCGATTTCTCTTTTTCTTATTTCAGCAACCCACAACTAACTACATATTCAAATACAAAAGCAAATACAAGAAAAAAAAAATACAAATTACAAAAAGCAAAACAAAACAAAACAAAACAAATACAAATCAATTCAGATACAAATTTAAGTGCAGTGCAACCTCAATTCAACCACACCACAAATCAGCTACACCAGCACACTTCACTAATTTTGAGTAAGTGATCTAATACAGACAAGCCACTGACGAACCACACACCCCTTTACACAAATACATAGCCATTGATTATTTTTATTTTCTTTTCTTACAACCAAATATTCAATTCCTTGAAAACCTCAAACATACAATCAGTCAATCACAAAAGTTTAATTTTTTTTTTTGTTCTTCGTCATTGATACAATCCCAGAATCGTTTACCTTCAGCTGTGAATCGATTTAACACACTTGACTTATTGAGAGAGACTGTACATTGCAAATCGTCTCGTCGCCGTTGTCAAGCTCACGGACTATTCGGACTTGCCCTGTCTACGCAACTATAAGCGAGCGCACTACTTAAGGATCTTCCCGTACGCTGCGCACCAACGCCACTGCTACTTTTCTTCCTATCCCAAAAAATGTCTTTAAGAACACTTGGATTGAACTCCACTTTAAGCCGGATCTTTTCCAGGTCCGCCCAGCCAACTACGGCTCTTCTGACTGTGGTCAATTTCCAGAAACACCCCGATGAATCGTTATCCAGAATAATGGTCCGTAGTGACAAGGAGATGGGTGGGTTTTCTGAGGCCAATTTCGTCATTGACCCTGACTCGAAGGCTGGCCATTTCTACGGCAATTTGAACTTGGATCTTCCTAAGGATAACCCGGAAATTACCAGATCTGGGTACGCAATGTTTAGAACTAAGGACCAAAAAGAATCTTGGTTTTCCGGTGACTCCTACTGGGATTGGTCTCAGTACAGTCTGTTGGTACTCAGAGTCAAAGGCGACCGCCGCAAGTACTTGGTGAATATACAGGCCAACACTCCGCTTGTCACTGACTTGTTCCAACACAGATTGTTCTTGCACCACCCAGGAGAATGGGAGACCGTGGTGATTCCATTAAATGACTTTGTCATGACCAATTGGGGAGTAATCCAGGACGGAAGTGAGCTCAACAAGTCTGAGGTGAAGACCGTTGGAATTGGTCTTTTGGATAAACAGTATGGCCCTTTCAGCTTGAAAGTGGATTGGATTAAGGTCATGACCGGAGCCGAAGTTGAAAAGGTCACCACCAAGTCTAGACTGGAAAGACTTGCGCTTGAGAATGCGAAAAACCACGATCTGAATGATATGGAGACCAACATGCCCAGTGGGAAGGGCGGGTCTGCCCTCAATACGAACAACTACGAGGACCCAAAGGGTACAGTCTTCTAAGCATGTGCAGATCAAGCTGGATTACTGGAAAGGAATACTGAAACAGTGTACCTGCACCTCTTAATGCAATGTTCGTGCGTATTGTCCATGCCAAAGACTTTCAAGCACAGCTGCATTCCACAACTGTTATGCCCAGAGTAAAAGTCTAAGTGGCTCAAGTTGATCTTAGTGCAGGCACTACGATACCATTTATGTAGCGATTTATTATTGAATGCTTATGTCAAGAATAACTAGCTGTAGCGGTGAGAAGCCCTAGAACAAGACCACGTGACCAGCACGTGCATGCAGGAGCGCGCGCAGCGCGCACTATATAAGTGGTGAAAAATTTTCTCCCTTACTTTTTTCCTTACACATAACTAGTTATCAAAATGGCAAGAGGCCCGTATGTCTAATCTGCTTTCTGAAAAGAAGACAGACTCTTTAAGGCAACTAATAGTGATCACTTCGTTACGAAGTGAACCCACTGATAATACTGCTTTCCCCTCGGGGATGTCAGTCAGTCTCCAGCCATATCTTCGGATTGGCGCGGATGGGAGCCTTGTCTTGATAATTGGGTGTGATGCATGTTAAGTGATGGAAATGGAATACCCCTTATGTCTATGTGATTATTCATGTGATTGTCCAAGTGCTGAAGTACTGATTGCCCGCAACTTATTTGGCAACAAATTGTGCTCGAATTAGTTAATACTTTATCATGAAATTCATGGTGAATTCTCCCGGTGAATTTTTTTCTCACAAGCTTGATTCACTGGAGAGGCGTGCATTCCATTTCACATTCATTCAACGCACATCTGCCCAATTAGAGTCGACTTCGTAGCCCCCAACATATACTAACCCCTCCAGAAAGAAGCACCTTAAGAGATTGGCAGCCCCATCCCATTGGATGTTGGACAAATTGTCCGGCACCTACGCCCCAAGACCATCTGCTGGTCCTCACAAGTTGAGAGAGTGTTTGCCTTTGATCGTTTTCTTGAGAAACAGATTGAAGTACGCTTTGAACGGTAGAGAAGTCAAGGCTATCTTGATGCAAGAGCACGTCAAGGTCGACGGTAAGGTCAGAACCGACTCTACCTACCCAGCTGGTTTTATGGATGTCATCACCTTGGAGGCCACCAACGAGAACTTCAGATTGGTGTACGACGTCAAGGGTAGATTCACCGTCCACAGAATCACCTCTGAGGAGGCCAGCTACAAGTTGGGTAAGGTCAAGAAGATTGCCTTGGGTAAGAGAGGTATCCCATACGCTGTCACCCATGACGGTAGAACCATCAGATTCCCAGACCCATTGATCAGAGCTAACGACACCGTCAAGATCGACTTGGCTACTGGTAAGATCACTGACTTCATCAAGTTCGAGACCGGAAAGTTGGTTATGGTCACCGGTGGTAAGAACATGGGACGTGCTGGTGTGATCGTCCACAGAGAGAAGCACGAGGGAGGCTTCGACTTGGTCCACATCAAGGATGCTTTGGACAACACCTTCGTCACCAGACAATCTAACGTGTTTGTCATTGGTACCGAGCAAGGTAAGCCATACATCTCCTTGCCAAAGGGTAAGGGTATCAAGTTGTCTATCACCGAGGAGCGTGACAAGAGAAGACAAGACCAAGGCTTGTACGCTTAAATGTAAGTGTATGGGGCTAGTTGTATAACTAAACTAAAATATGTATTAATAGATCTGCGAAATATTACGTCTATTGCTGCAACCCGGTAGAGACTGTACACAGTATACACGTTTCCAGTGCGAATTGTATTCATAGATATATATATATGTATATATATACATATGTACATACATAAGGTCGAGATCGCACCATCGCACCATCTACCATACACTTCTTTCAATTCTACAATTCTTTATTTAAACCCTTGAAAATGACCTCCAGATATAGAGTGGAGTATGCTCTTAAGAGCCACAAAAGAGACGAGCTCATTGAGTGGATCAAGGGTCTCTTGGCTGTGCCCTTTGTTCTCCATGGAAACATAGACGCATACGAGTCGTACTTGACGGTGGACGATTCCCCCAACGAGGCACTTATAGAGACCTTCGAGAAACGCATCGAGAAAACGCTCCAGACCCGCTACCTTGAAGTATTTGATGATGTGGAGAAATTGATCGATAATACTATTGATTTGGATTCTCGGCATTCGGCTCTGGGTGTGGCCAGCACCCGTCTTCGGCAATTGGTACCTAGTGTGGGGCGGTTTTTTACCCGGCTTCCATTGAAACAAGCGTTTTTGATTGAGGATCAGAAAAGACTGATTTCCAGAAGAACATTGGTGAGTCCTTCGTTCAATGATATCCGTATAATCTTGAACACGGCACAAGTGTTGGCCCTCACGGGTCTGGCCGGGCCTGATAGTCGGCTTCGGTTGATTACATTCGATGGAGACGTTACGTTGTATGAGGATGGAAAATCGCTCGAAGAGGACTCTCCCTTGGTCGACCATTTGGTCAACTTGCTTGGCCACAATGTATACGTGGCAGTGGTAACCGCCGCAGGGTACCCGGGACAACAGGGAGCTGAGTCGTACGAGGGACGGTTGAAGGGCCTCATAACAACGCTCCAGACTACAAACAAGCTTCTGGACTCACAGAAGAATAACTTCTTGGTCATGGGCGGAGAGTCCAACTACCTTTTCCGCTTCGACAGTGCGTCCGGCCACTTGAAGTTCATCAATGGTGAGGACTGGTATTTGCCTTTGATGAAACAATGGAGCCAGAAGAGAGTTACCCAGGTTATGGATATTGCCCACGACCATATAATCCATTTACAGAAGCGTTTGCGCTTGGATAACGACAACATGACCAAAATCATCCGCAAGGAGCGGTCCTTGGGGATCATTCCCGTCAAGGGCTATAAAATCCAACGTGAGACTTTGGAGGAGATGGTGTTGTCGGTGCTGCAAAAGCTCAATGAGTTCTTGGCCAATTCCCATGTCCGCAAGAGCTTCTGTCTCGATATGAACTCGGATTGTCATCCTGCATCCGTGCACGCCATGTCGGCCGCCGAATCGGATATTCGTGTGTGTGCCTTCAATGGAGGCGCTGATGTGTGGGTTGACATTGGAGATAAATCTTTGGGTGTGGAGGCTCTACAATACTATTTGTATGGACAAGAGCATGGAGACTGCAAGCGGATCCCCAAGAGCTCCAGCCTTCATATTGGCGACCAGTTTGCGTCTGTGGGTGCCAACGACTACAAGGCTCGACTAAGCGCATGTACAGTGTGGATAGCCAATCCTAGAGAAACGAAGGACATTTTAGACGACTTGACCTCAGCTCTTGATTCTCAAAAAGACACTAAGCTTGATGTTTAAATAATTGTCACTTATAGGCTTGACATTTGACCGAATTTTAAACAGTGTGTCACTGATGAATGCATAAAACACATAATTAGTCCCAAAATATAAGTAATAATTCACTTTCCATCAATGGGTTGTGATAGTCTTTAATCAGGTCGATGGATCTGCAAGGCCACGACTACATGCAGGAACACACCTTGACATCTCATGATAAGCATTCATATGATAGTATCTACTACTTACCCTCAATCGACCAATCTTCATGTCCAATTTCTACGATCCATCCGAGGCAGCATATTTTGACCCAAGTGTGGACTTGCGGACTGCTATTGTGACGGGAGGAAATTCCGGCATAGGCTGGTACACCGTGCTCCATCTTTATCTCCATGGCTACCGAGTGTACCTTGCAGGTAGAAACAAGGACAAGGTGGCAAAAGCTATTGATGATATAAAAAAGGAGGCGGAGTCACGTGTGGGAAAATATACCGAGCAGCAAAAGGTACAACGTCCTTTGGGGGAAATCAGGTCGCTCCACTTTGACTGTTGCGACTTACAATCCGTAGTGCAATGTGCAGAGGCCTTCAAAGCCCAGGAGACAAAGTTGAATATCTTGATCAACAATGCAGGCGTCATGGCGGTTCCCCATGAAATAACTACGGATGGTTATGAGATCCAGTACCAGGTTAACTTGGTAGCACCGTTCCTCTTCACCATGAAGTTGCTCGACAGCTTGGACAATTCAAAGGCAGATGGTATTCCTCGAGTAGTCAACTTAACGTCTTTGGGTCATACACTTAGCCGGCTGTACTATGAACCAAGTGACACCATCAACAGAAAGCCCAATATCTTCTACTCATGGATGCGGTATGCCAATGCCAAAAGAGGGTCCATTGAAATCACGTCCAAGCTTGCACAAGAACACCCAGAGCTACTTGCGTTTTCTGTGCATCCGGGTGTTATAACAGGCACCGAGTTGTACAACTACTGGACCAGTGTGCCGTACCTTGGCCCTATAGCAAAGGTGTTTAAGAATGTGATCGGGACAGTGGCTGGAGTTTCTTGCGAGGAAGGCTGCTTGGCCACGCTTAGAGCTGCTCTTGATCCATCTTTAACCCTGTCTGATAGCGGGTCGTACTTTGTGACAGGAGGAGTAAAGACTCAGCCATCGGCCGTGGCACGTGACCAACGGAATATAGACTCCACTTGGGCTTATAACGTGGCTTCGTTAAAAGAGAAGTTTCTCTAGGGTTATTCTGAGCTTGAACGTTGCTCCAAGATTGATTTTTTTTTTGAAACTAACTTGAAACTGCTGTTCAAAACTGAATTGAGAGTACTGTTTGACTACTGCCCGAGACTGAATATGTGACCACGAGGTACCTCGACATTTGACTCATACTATAGACTATGACCAGACACTTGTAAACCATTGCCATTAAAATAAATGAATTCTAAAAGAAATAAGCAATACGACAAATAAAACACTATATAACTACCACATGCTACTCCACAAGTCGTTCTTATTTTTTTGGGGGGTCTGGCAGTGGTTATCTGTAGGCCTCACTATCACTGCTCGTGATGCGCTACACAGCTGCGAAATTAAAGCTCAAGATACTTCCTACTACCCATACCCTATCCACCCCTTCTCCGAAGCAACCCCGTTCTCCACTACATAGCTTCGGTTTTAAGTCAACTTGCACACTCCACTAACCCAAGATCTTCCTCGTGACCGACTGACTCCTCCATACCAACATCCCCCATCTCATCAGCCTAGATTATCCATCCATATACACGGGACAATCGTTACACCTTTAAAATGGCGGTCCAGTTGTCTCGGGAGCAGGTGGCCGAGGAATCCACGCACCTGACACACTCAGACTTCTCTGGGCTTCTTCAGGCATCGGATGAGCCTTCGGACTTGCCCCATGCATACGAGCTAAAACAGTCAGAGACGTTATCGTTCCTCCACAACCTACTCTATGACGATAAGTCTAGTTTGACCAACACAGACATTTTGAACATTTTAAACTATATCAAGGAACGGGAGTCCACGTTAAAGTTCTCCAATCCCCAACCTGACGTGTCGGCCAATGTCCAGGGTGTACCCTGGGGCCCCAGCATCCGCCGCAAGTTCTACCAAGAAAGATTAAGAATCGGCAGTAGCTCGTGGTTCACCAACGTGCCAAATTCTCGAGCAGAGGCCCTAAAAGTATGTTGATCCAACTTTTTTCAGTTCATACATATACTAACCTCCTCCCCAGGATTTGAATATCTTATCATACGAAGTCAAGACAGACTTTTTCACCAGAAAGAATTTCTACGGTAGATTAAAAAACCATATCACTCACTTTCAGCTCCGCTCGTTGGTGGTCTGTGGCGAAAACCAGGCCAATGGTATATTCTACCCTTCCGCATATAGCCATGATGACAACTTGCAATCCGTGGTGCCAGATATGATTGAGCTTGACCCAGCAGACTACCATACGTTTTTCAAGATCATACGAATGATGCCGGATGAAACAACGTGCACCAACTCCAAGAAGCTAGACTGTATCCTAGATTCCAGCCAACTACAGCGAAACGCAAACAGTAGGGTTTCCTCATTGGCTTGCTCCGACAAATTGCTAGCTACGGGGACATTCGAAGGAGGCATGATCTTGCATTCCATAGAAGATGACCTTCATCCCACATTTCTTGGTGAGTTCCTGATATCCAAATCCACGGACGGTATCACCAATCACATTACCATTGAGAAGAACGATTCAACGGTCTTGGTAGCTTCGAACGACTTCAAACTACGACAACTAGACATCGAAAAGTCCATGCAAAGAAGATCGGTACATCTACCTTTTGCTATAAACTGTCTCAGCGTGAATCCCCACAACCCCAACGAATACTTCATTGCTGCAGACTCTACGGATAATTTCATTCTTGATCGAAGATGCCTCAAAGACAACCATTTCACCACCTCTGCAAGGTTCAGTGGCCATAAGGATTACGGGTTTAGTTGTGACTGGTCGCCTACCGACGAAAATCTCTTGGTTTCGGGAAACCAAGATGGAACTGTGAGGTTGTGGGACCGAAGGAGACCAAACGAAAGCGTGTTTGTATGGAATAGTGCTCTTGGCTCTCATGCGTTTGACATAGATGGCGGGGTCCTAGGAGGCCCTGTTCGAAACTGCAAGTTCGGCCATTACGGTGAACATATCGTGTGGGCCGAAAGCTTGGACCATGTGGGAATTGTTCCTGTCAGTGACTTGAAAAAGCTGTCGGAAAGCCTAACACCAAGAGTGCAGTCAATAGACTTTATTGGCAAATGTATTGGGTTGAATCTTGGGCCAACTGGAAATGGCTGGGATGAAAACCTCATCATTGGTGTGAATGACTGCCCTCTTGGGGGAATTCTCAGCTATCATTTGGATGCTCCAGACAAGCCACTACCGTTTGACTTTACATTTTAAGATGATCCCATCAAAAACAATCCTGTTTACATCCAATACTTTTCCTTAAATTTATACCTTACATTCATACCCAAATGACATTTAAGCTTTTCCACAGCTTGGTGTATGCCTAAGGCTCACTCAGACTGCTCTGACACTCAATAACATAGCCAGAGCCTCGAGGTCACCACATGTCATCCACATTTTCAGATACCTGGAGAGACCCTCCGACCTCCTTGATCAAGCTATCTAGGTCTTTGATTTTAGCGTTCGTTTTAGTTAGTGTTGCAATGAGACGGACCTTGTTGCGAGCACTAACAATGGCCTTCTCGTATTTGGCCACGGCAGCATCGTCGTTGCTGGGCAAAAATTCACCCAAAATCTTATCTAGTTGATCTAAATGTAATTGAACAGACTTGTTATCAAACTGGCGCCATTCTGTCATAAGCCCTTTGATGTAGCCCACCACCAAGAACCTCTGGAAGCCTGTCTGTAGGCCATAGATCTTTCCCTCGAAATACTGTTCCCGGGAAGATTGATCGTGGCCGTCTTTGAATCCCGAGGCGTAAAACTCTTGTTCTAGATCTAGAACATCATCGAGTGTGATGTCTGTCATGAAGATGTAAGATGGATTCTAGCGAAGATGACGCAAGGTCTGCGCGCATCGAGGACCCCACACTACGCAGAGCACCAGTACATAATAACAGTCCATACACTAGTCATCAGATATAAGTCATCAGAAGCAATTTTTTAGAACTTGATGGAGGAAAATGATCCGTATCGGGAAGACCTTCCCGGGAATAAAAAGGAGTCTGGGGCCAAGAAGTCGCTAGAGCTTGGGTATCAGTCAGACTCGGAAGATGGCTCTGTTGACTCAGATAACCCACCAGAAGACAAGCAAGAGAACAAAGAGGAGGACAAAAATGAGGATGACGACGATATGTTTGCATCAGATGAAGAAGAAAAAGTGGAGACTAAGGACCCCCGTCTCTTAGATATGAAGCAGTTTATAGAGGAACAAGGCCTAGAAGAGGCTCCAGTGACTGTGACCAAAGTCTATGGAACATCGGAGGTGGAACAGCTCCAGGATTATTATGCCAACATTGAAAATGGAGCCACTGGAAATAAGAAATCTTTGCCAGAGGTTCAATTGGAGGCCTTCAATTTAAAGGAGGAGGCAGAGCATGGGACTTTTGATAAAGACATGAATTATACGCGAGGTGCCAATAGTGACGAGGAAACTGCAGAGGATGCTTGGATGAGCGGGGTAAATTCAGAGGATATTGAAAAGGCCAGGAAAGCTCAGGCAAATCTACTGACGGCATCGAAAAAAGTTATTGAAGTGAGGGACACTAGTGACCTTTTGCAATCGATTGTGGACATCTTGGAGCCTGCTGAGACTACCTTAGAGGCACTTTCTAGGCTACGGCCTGCCAAGAAAAAAAAGAATAAAAAGGGTTCTTTGAATAGCGATCAAGAAAAGGAAAGGAAAAAGACGGTTTTTGAACTCACTGAGTGCTGTGAGCAGCTTATCAACCTGAAGGGTGTTCGAGATATCTATGATATGAGCAGAGAGGAATTGATGCGTATGTATAAACGGGAGACGGGACAAGATATACAAACCCAGGGCCAGAAAAGAAAAGCCGATGCTTTGGATTCACCTGAAAATAGCCCCGAGTACGGTGACGCCATCTGGGAGTTCCGTTGGCTTGGTGAGACAGACATCAATGGGCCTTATTCTTCGTACGAGATGAAGTATTGGGTGGACAACTACTTTGAGAATAAAGTGGAGGTCCGTAGAAAAGGATCCGATCACTTTGTGCATGTACAAAACGTACATTTCGATGAATAATATTTTGAATAGTGACGAGTCGATTATGGATGATGTTCTGAAAAATGTACATTAAGGATTAATTATTTGTCCACAGCGTAGTTTTGGATTGGAAAGTGAATCTCTCGACACATACCCTCGATGACATCCCAGCCAACATTGCACTTCCAGCGAGTCTTGTTGTTTAATATGTCTCTGGAATAGGTCAGGTTCAACAAGTCTAAAGACACAAGGGTGGAGATCTGCGAGTTGATATCCACGTTTTTGTTCAAGGTAAATGTATTGAACTCGGTTTCTTTTTTAGCGAGATCTCTTTCGGAAGATTCATGGTAGAGACTAAAGTATTCTTTGTTATCTTTGTTTAAGGTTGCAGACTCATTCCTGTATATGACGGAAAGAATGGCTTTCAACCGCTCCAAGTCGAAGTAGTTGGCTGACAAAAGTCGGGTGTCTATATCGGTTTTGTTGATCGAGTCACCCTTGGATCTGGGCTTTTTCCTAAGCGCTTTCACCTTGGAGAAGAGCTGCGGGTCCAACTTCTGGTCGCCGTGCGATGCTAGGTAAGCAGCGATCAAGATAAATTTGGAGTGATATGTCAAATCACTGAAGAGCGAAACGGGATTATCCAGCTCAATCACTCCAGAAGGGTATTCGAGAACCGTACTGTTGGTTAAAACATCATCTCTTAAGATCTGGTCCTTTAATTTTCTGTAGATCTTCAAAAAGTCGTTCTGCAGGTACTTGTTCAGACGGACCTCAGCCATGAACAACGGCCATATCTTGTGGCACTTGTCTTTAAGATGCGACATGTCCGACCCCGTGTAGCCGAAAAAGATATCTACCATGAGTTTGGCAAAATTTGCCCACATGGGAATGCTAACGGAGCCATCGAGGACATCCTGAACTGGGCTCTCGATCAAGAGCTGTGTCGCCTGCGCCGAGGTATAAGGAGAAAAGTAAACATGAGGCGCCGAAATGATGGCGGTTTCCATGGGGTCTGTATGAGACACAATATATACTACCGAGATGTTTCGGATGGTGGAATACTCTCTAAACCTGAGAAACGAGCCAAAGAGTTCGTCCGTCGAATCAATGCACTGGTCAAACCGATCGAGCACAAGCACGTGTGGCTCATCATAGCCGGTATCTTGCACAAACTGTTCGAGTGCCATCAAAAAATGGGCAAATGATTCACACAATAGAGAGATCCGGGCTGCCTCAAGACCTTTGTACATGAACTTTTGGTTGTAGGTGGACAAATCAATGCCACTATCGCTTCGGATGCCATGCAAACAACTCTGAAGCATGATTTTCTGCGTGATGAACTCGTCACAATTGATGATGGTGTTGTTGATGCCTAACAGCTTTAGATGTTTTAGGACCGTATGGGTTTTCCCAACCGACCGGTAGCCCAGCACAATAACATTGGCTGCCAGAGTGAGACTATCGCCTGTTATAAATGACCCTAGAAGCTCGAGCTCCCGTTCCCTGTATCTAACATGACACATTGCTTCATTAGAATGCATTGAATGTGATGAAACGCGAGATTAACCTTTTTCGCGGCTGGAACAACGCTTGCAAAAATGTAGAAAGCAGCACCAGGTATACAGGCTCAGGACAGGAATAAAGATATACACTATGAGTAATTAAAAATATGACTTACTGTTTGATAAAACATATTGTCTGGTATAGCATATTAATTGATAGAGTATGATATAGTCTGAAGACTTGGAAATGTTTATAGAAAATTACTGAAATATGGAATGCTAGATTCTGGTTACGTCCAGTACTCTGTTTTGTGCGTTTGTATGTTTATTCGTCGATGGTTCCTCCTTGAGGAACCTTCGCACCTTATATAGACTAGTCCGGCATAGAGGAATGGAGGTCGTTCTGATCGACCAGTGCAGGGTTTAAACATCCACATGGGTAGTACGTTACCCATGGCGGTTCTAACATGGAATGCAATAATATATTTACTTAGACGTATTCTTCAAGGACATTGAAGAGCATGGTCATGCCCATGGCACTAGCCACGTTTCTAAAAATCTCCATCTTCTTTTGGATATCTTCAAAGTGAACGGTTTCCGTCCAAGTGCCCGAACATTTGCAGAATTCACTCATGTTGTCGGCCTTGATCTGGTGACATCTGGAGCACTGGTAGTCCTGCGACATGTACTTGGAGAGAACCTGGAAGAACTGTGCAATGACCGCTTCCTCCATGACTGCAACATTGTATGCCTTATGACACACGGGACACGCCTTGATATCTTTAGTGTCGTCTCTGCAAAAGTCAATATCCCGGATGTGGCTGCAGTAATCACAGATAAATGAGCCCACGGTCAACGACGCACTGGGGTTATGGAAAATGGAATCGGGACTAAATTCCTTAACATCCAATTCTGCCAACAAGTCCTTTCTGAGCATACGGACTTCAATGCTTCTTTGCTTAGATAAGGCGAAAATTCCGCATAAGAACTTAACCAATTCCAACACTGGGTTTCTCATGTGAAGGTGGGAGCCAGCCAACACGGGGAATGCGTAGTCTTGCTTCAATTCCGGGTTGAGAATCGACTCGTTTTGTCTGCGGTAAAGCTTCTTGATACGCTGGTAAAGCGGTTTTCTGAAATTGTTCATCACCTCGCTGACCACCTCTGTATCGTCTTCGTTGTTGTTGTTCTCTTCTTGGTTTTTCTGGCCTCTTAATATATGGGCCAATTGCGTGATTCTCTGGGTTCCCGTCTGGGTCCCTCCCAATAAGGTCTCACTCTTGTGGTCTGAAAGAGCATTCAAGAAGATCAAAACCCAATCTTCGAATTCTCCCTGGAACATCACCGGCAAAAACTTCTTGATATGCCATTTGCTGACGGGAGTCAAGTTCTGCACTTCGTCGTTGGTGATTTCACTGCAACATCTTCCAGCGTAGTTAAACTCGTCCATCCAAATCAACAAGTCCCAATACCTCACCACGTTCAAGTCCAAGAAGTTGAACAACGGCTTGGACCTTGTGGCACTGACAACGTAGTTTCCATAGGCGTACGAGTTTTCCACCGAGATCTTGCTTGTTTGAATGATAATCTTTTGTCTGTTTGCAAACACCACATTAGCATTCAGCCTCTTGAACTCTCCCACGAGCTGCAAAAGGGCTTTGCAAGTCAAGTTGTGCACATGTTTTTGGAGGGTAAAATCAAACAAATATGAATCTTTTCTTTGGATCCAAGCCACTAAATGGCTCATCATGGAATCAGCATGTGCATTGTTTTTGCAAGCGTCATCCCACCAAGATTTGACCATAGATCTCAATTGAAGGAGGGCTGCTGGGGAAAAAGAATCAATGGCAAGTGTAGATGCTCCATTACCATCACCACCCTCCAAAGGATCGTCTGCCAAGTCCGTACCCTCAGCCTCATTGATAAGAGAAGAGGTGAGGATGGTGTTGATGGTAAGAGTTCCAATCTCCACTTCCAAACATGCGGTTTCGTATATCTCGGGGTTGTTGATGGTGATGAATTCCAAATTCTCCACATCCTCGAACCGGTCTGCTTCGTAACCTCCATGATCTGGGTATGGGTTCGAAGACCACCACAAAACAATGTTGTTCTCAGTCAATTTTCGGGCATACTGGACGTCGATCAAATATCCCATGTTTTCGGTTTGCAAATTGCAAAGGGGAATATTCGAATAGTTGGACAAGTCAATCAAATTCTTGATCCATGATGCCAACTGGAAATAATGCTTCACTATTCGCTTGGAGATGAGATTTTGCCATCCTAAAGCTGGCATTTGCACCTCTCCGACACTCATCTTGATGGTGGGGAAATCGGAAGACGCTTCAATTAGATTAAGAACTTTGTCACAGTATGGAGATTGAATAGTGAACAAAGCTTTGCTGCTTCTGCCTTCGTGGATTTTCCTTACCTTGGAGTTCAATTTCTGGTAGAGTGAATTGGCGGTGCTGTAGTAGTTAGTGTCGAAAGTCATTTCCTCTTGGTAATCCAAAATGTTGTACAACATGGCGAATTTGCTCTTCTTCGCCTCGTAGATCTCCTTGTAGATCTTATCAAGGTTTGAAGGGAGCTCTTGAGCCCCACTGGATGGCTTCAAAATGAGCAAGGTCACGGTATTGCCCCACGTATTGAAAAGAGCAAAGAACTCATAGCCATTGGTCATGATATGGAGCAAATAAAAGATATCCATGCTAAACCGTTTCAAGTATTGCTGGGAGTTCACTGTCACAAGATCTTTAGTAGTGAAGCCCGACTTCAAGCATTTACCTAAAGCACCAACCCTGGTGTCATCGAAGCGAACCGTATTTCCCAAATTAATGATTGCTCGATCGATTGAATTGATCTCTGTTTCGTATAACCCAAGAATCTTAGAGTCATGCAACAAACTATCAACCTTGCTGATTTCTTCATTGAAGGTAGCCTCAGACATTGTCATCTTATAAAGATTAGATGAATCGTGGCCGTTCGGAAGAATGGCTTTTGATTTTTCGATTTCACAATTCTGAATCGTCTTTTTCTGAGAAAGGTCAGTCTTGTATGTGGCGTAAATTTGTTTAGGGATGTGAAACAAGAACGAATGGATCTTTTGACGGGACAGAACATACACTTTGATGGCTCCAATGTTGGTTGGATCCATCTTGTACTCGAGGATTTCCCATTCGGATCCTGCAATGCTTTCGGCTTGCTTCCTGATCATATTACCAACTGACTGTCTGTGAGAAGACTCTGCACTGTCACCAAAAAGCTTCTTGCGCCTGTCTCTATTTTTGGATTGAAGTTGCCATTTGGCCTTTTGGTACTTCAAAAACCCAGCGTAATCCTCAGTCATCGAGGGACAATCTCCAACAAGGATCATTGCATTACGCTCTTCCTCCTCAAGTCTCATTTTCTGTGCCTCTCGAAGCTTTCTTTTCTTGACAGTGACCTTTCCTAGCTTGGGCTTATCAAGACCATTGTCATCGATCTCACCAAAATCCTCAATATCCTTCACAAGCTTAACTTTGTGCTCTGCCTTGTTGGTTGCATTGAAGAAATTTGAGATCGAAGACTGCTTGTACTTGTCTTCCTGGATATTGATTCTCTTTCTCAACCATTCGGGGTGTGGAACTCTGGGCACAGGGTTCTTGACATTCTGGTAGGCTGCTGGAATCGTGATAATCTTTTGCACAACCGATGCTAAACGCTCGTAATAGTAACCCCAATCCAAGACCGACCGAGGATCAAACTCAGTTAAGGATTGGTCCTTGAGCCACTTCTTCAAGAAATATTCTTTCCTCTCAGAAGAAAAAACAGCCACAGGAACTGCTCTTTCCGTGACAGGGCTTCCCAAAGGCTTGGCACTTATAATGTACTTACATGCCAAACCAGCATCTTTCACCATTTCTTCTCCAAGAAACTCTCCAAGTCTCTTTGCAGTAGTGATGGATGTGGATTTCTGACCTTCATATTCGGTCAATGCTTTGCTCATCATTTTGTTCTCACAAATGAGCTCTATGAGATCCTCATCCTCAAGCATTCCTCCTTTGGTGTCCAAGACGTCAAGCCAATTGTTGGCAACTGTTGCAACTGCTTTGTAACAACTTTCGAGAGTCTCTCCCTCGAGGAAAAGCTTAAAGATGTCGGATTGAAAGTTTTTGATGAGATTCAACTCTCCTCTTCTTTTCAACTCGAATCCCTTTAATTCGGCCAAAGAACCATCGTGGTTAAAAACAGCATATCTCTTCTTTAAACCTTTACCTTCCTCCTTAGAGGTAGGTAAAACCATCGCCTTATAAGGACCATCGACCTCAAAGAAAATCGAGTTTTCGGACTTGACTTTATACTTGAACGTGTTCTGGTCAATCAAATCCAGGTACTGATGGTTAGTGAATTCCTGATGAACCAAGTAATTCAACATCGAGCACGGGTACTCTAAGAGAATGGACTTGCCATTTTTGCATTTCAACGAGAAGTTCTCCGGGAATGACTTGGGCAAAATACACCAAATACCATCTGTATCTAACTCTAAGGGGCGCCCGATTCTTTCAACTAAGGAACGAGCCATTTGAATAATTTTGGAGCCAGTAAGACACGTGATACCCGCCATTTCCATCGAGTACCACCGAGAACCCTTTCTCATGACGTACCCGTAAAAGGAGTTAAGAATGACTTTATGGGCTAATTGCAAGGAGTCGTACAACACCACCATTTTGTTGGCCTCATCTTTGGATATAGTATCATTGCATTTCGAAACCTTACCCTTCCATTCTTTGGCAAGTCCTTTGAACTCATAACGACGGTCTCTGAAGTTTCTGACCGTGTTGACGTAGAAAGGGTTTTCTCTCTGGCAAACAATGGCTTCTCTGATCTTGGTTTGGGTGACTTTCTTTCTGCTGTAGTTCTTCTGAGAATATTCTCCCAATCTTTGCTTGATCAACAGAGCTTGCTCGGTGTAAGGAAGCTCATCGAAAGTTCTGCTGCCTAACCAGGGCTTCAATGGAGGAAAAGATTCATTTTGTAAGGTTCGCTTGACCAAACCATAGTCACTAGCCTTGGCTGGTGTGAACTCTCCTCTCCAAGACCATTCTAGTCTTCTGTCACAGTTTTTTCCTGGCCGGTTGAAGTCACAGACTGCACAGTCCTCTTCTGATTTCATGGAATCCGGCTGTAATCTGTTGGATGTCATGATATTGGGGTACATCGAAGCCACATCCACGTGGTAGATCAAGGGATTTTCTGTTCTGATGGGGTTGTCACGGAGATTTTCAAGCTTTTCACGAACTTCATTGTAAACCTCATCAAAATTCTCGATGTCACTGATTTTCTTGCCGTTTTCGACCTCAACACAAAACTCAATGGACTTTCTAAGGTTGCCCAAGAGTTCATTAATGGCAGCAGGTTGTACTTTGAAGTCACTTGGAATATCACTGCGGAATACCCCCGACTCCAAAGACTCCACATGCCCACCGACATAAGTTTCGGACTCGAGGAGATGACCTTCATAGAACCTTTCTATAGGATCGGTGTATTTGTTGGGAAGAAGAATCCCCTTTTCATATGCTTGCACCATCAATAACATCTCACACAAGGTACCAGTACCTTTGCGTAGAACTTCATCTGGATTCAAAGGAATGATGGTGCACAACGAAAAGATAAACGGGTGCACGTACTTGAAGTACAAGTAGTAGGTTGCAACGGCATCGGAAACGGAATACTCCGATAAAACATGGGGCTTTTCGTAAGCATATGGGGTCATAAGCTCGGGGTCCAATTCAATCGGGTTGTAGCCGAGCTTTGCAGTGGTCACAGCTTTCAAACCTTGCGATCCTTGGGGTAAGTACGAATCTCTCTTGACCCATCTGAAACAGTCCATATGCACACAGTACTTGGACTTGTACTCGCCCTCATTGTCTTTGGCAAAGCCAATTTCGTCGAACATGTCCATTTCATGGAAGTTTGTTCTGTTCTCCACGAATGGCCAATCGAAAAAGTCACCGTTGAAGGTGGCTATAACAGTAGGCCGCACGTCACGAATATGCTCAAAGAACCTCATAAGAACATGCTTCTCGTCAGGCTCGTTAAAGATGGTAAAAAGACCGGGGTACTCAGGTTTTGGAGTATACTCGAAATCTTCAATATCCTCAGAGATGATCTCTCGGTTCGTGATGAGATATCCTTCACCATCGATCATATAAGAAATCATCATGATCTGGTCGACCTTGGAGTCTGGGAATTTGAGCGGAGCTTTCGTGGTTTCTATATCGAATGCCAACACCACGGGATCGGCAAATGCAATTTTGTCTGTGTTTTCTTCAAACAGAACCTCGCCATGCTTGGCATACACGTCATACCATTTTCCAACACGCACGTTCTTGTCAATGGAGACACGGACATGGAATGGTACATCATACTCTCTAACATCATCAATGAAAGTCTTGGGGTCATTAAGCGGCTCATTAGCTCTTGCCTTGGACTCACTGGCACTTTGAGAGCTATGCAGTCCCAGATGCATGCCATTAGAGTTGCCAAAGTTCATGATCTGGAAAACGTCCCGGGTATCTCTTTTGGACTGGTTCTCCTTGACGATGGGCTGGAGCAATCGCCTTGCTCCTAAAAGATCGGAAACATTATGGAACAGTAATTTGATGAGCGTCCTCTTCAAGCCCACCAAATGATTGGGTAGAGCCAAATCGTCCTTGGTTTCTCGCGAGATGTTCTTGAGGTGGAATTCCTCCAAGGTCTTCTTGAGTGTCTCCTCGACTTCCGCCTCTCGTCCAGGAATGACTAGAAGAAAGAAATAGGGGTCATATTGGAGCGTGGATTTGAAAGTTCCTCCTTCCTCATCAATAAAATAGAAGTCCACGCCGGAATAACCTGCCAAGTATTCCTCTGAAGGGATCGTGGTGGCATGCATATTAACCAACCAACCCTTTCTGGGCTTAGCACCATCATATTCACCATGGTCAAAACGCTCGAAGCCCATGATAGCATCTAGATCGTCGATTCGCTCCACCAACTCCTTTTTCGTGGCAGAGTTGCTGAGCATGGGGTTGTTTTCTGCCGGCTGTTGTTCCTCATTTTTGGCTAGCTTGAATTCTGTGGTGACTTTTCCCCGCTTGTTCTTGACAAAGCGGGCAGAAGAAGATCCCTGGAATCGCGTGGATGTTTGGACGGACATATGCCTGATAAATAACAGCAAGCCAAGGGGTGGATTAGGTGGCTGGCGTCCCGGATGTGGGTAGTATAGTGTATTCGCAGAAGTAGAGATGGGGTGCTACAGTAGTACGCGTATGACACGCGCGACGAATGAAGATTAGCCTGGATTTTCCACTGCGTCCTAGCTATTTCGCAGGGCCTCACTCGCTCTATACGCGTTCCATAGCCAGACCTATATAGACGTCCCATTTTTCACGGTCTATCTTGACATGAATAAAACAATCAAAAATTGTACTGCCACAGAGTAGATGAATAGGAACTGCACGCGGAGCCTTCTTTGGCTATTGGAGATCGACACATTGGCTCCTTCTCCACTGCCAATGGGCAACACAAGAAACTTCAAAGATCTCATCAAGAACAACGACAAGCTTCCGACAACTGCAAGGAAGAAAGTGTAGAAGAATACCCACGAGTTGCCGAAAATCTGCTTCCAGCATAGCAAACAGATGATAGTCACGTACTTGTATCCACTGAAACTGATCAAGTCCCAGAGAGAGCTTTGCGACGAGCAGTTGAGAAGGTAGAGGCCCACCTTGAAGATAACCATGTCTAAGAAAGAGCATGCCAAGGTCTGCGAGGCCAAGTAGCCGAACACTTGCGGATGAAAGTCACCTTTTAAGCCCTGGAACAGCGCCCAAAGCAAAATGTAGGTCACATACGACATCAATGGGATGTACAAGTCCGGAGCATTGATATCCTCGGAGGCAGGAGCGTAGTTGATGCCTCCCGAGTTACCATTTCCGTTTTCAACCGCAATGATCCGAGACCAGTCTCTATGACGATACGGAAAGAGTATTAGTGCAATCTTTCTCCAAACGTAAGAGTTACTCACTTTGAAGTAATACTTCAACTCTCCTGCCACCGGGATGTACGAGCCGAAGTTCTGCTGGATGTAATTGTTGGACTGGCCAAAACTGCTCTTGGCGAATTGAGCGGCCATTGACGCTGCTGGGTCCGAGAAGAAGTCGCCATATGATGTACCTTGACCCTGAGGCTTATTTTGAGCAGCTGGCGGTACTTGAGCGTTCATATTGTTATATTGCTGCTGAGGATCAAACTGTTGGTTGTACTGTTGTTGGTACTGTTGCTGGGGGGAATTCAGGTACCCTTGAAACAGCAGCGGCTGACCATATTGTGGCTGCGTATATCCTTGGTAATTGTTGGCGTCTGCCTGGTATTGCTGGCCGGCAGGCGTAACGTATTGGGATTGGGAATGTCGGTTTTGAACGTGTTGAGGCCGAGGATGCTGTAAGTTCCGAGCCTCTTCGGAATATACTGTGTCAGAAGCAGAAGCGTATGGATTGTACATTATGTGAAGCCGAAACTCTTGAGTATTGGTGGTTTTGCGTGGCTAGGGGAAGAGGTATCGTGGGTGGTCGGTTCTGATTCGGTGGCCTACATGGTCTGCCGTGTGTCGTGCGCGCACCCTTCTTGAGCAATGAAGCCACCGGCTATGTTTAAGGGTACAAAACCCCCCGAGACCATATAAATACTTGGTCTCGCTCTAAAGAACCAAAACATTTTTAACAAATTCAAATATTCTTATAAATCTACCTTTGTACTTATTGTTTGCGGCCAAATGCCCTTTCATCACGCAAGCTAAGGTGGTCGCGTGCCACGCCAGAGCGCATACCTGCAGTTGCGCATGATTCCCGACCAAAGGAATCACGCTAGCAAATCTCACACTCCAACCACAAGCAAGATGCCCGAAAATAAAGTGCTTGTTGTATCCAATCGGTTACCGGTTACAATTACCCGTGAAGAGGGCGGGCTGTACCACTACTCCATGTCGTCGGGAGGCTTGGTGACTGCGTTACAAGGATTAAAGAAATCCACCGAGTTCCAATGGCTAGGCTGGCCTGGATTGGAAATCCCCCAGGATGAACAAGAAAAGGTCAATGAGGATCTTATGAACAAGTTCAACTGTACCGCCATTTTCTTGAGCGACACCATCGCCGACTTACACTACAATGGCTTTTCTAATAGTATATTGTGGCCGTTGTTCCACTATCACCCGGGAGAAATGAACTTTGATGAAACCGCATGGGCGGCATATATCGAGGCCAACAAGCAGTTTGCTTCTGCTATCGCTTCGCAGGTAAACGATAACGATTTGATCTGGGTGCATGACTACCATTTGATGTTGTTGCCCCAGATGTTGCGGGAGTTGACTAAAGATAAGAAGAACGTCAGAATCGGCTTCTTTCTTCACACGCCTTTCCCTTCGTCTGAGATATACAGAATTTTGCCGGTCAGAAAAGAGATTTTACTTGGAGTCTTAAGCTGTAACTTGATTGGCTTCCATACTTATGACTATGCCAGACACTTTTTGTCGTCTGTGTCTAGAATTGTTTCAGATGTCAAAACCGTTCCTAATGGTATTGAGTACGAGGGACGTTCCATCAGCGTGGGAGCATTCCCAATTGGTATCGATGTGGATAAGTTTACCGAAGGTGTCAAACAAGCCAATGTTGTCTCTCGAATCGAGCAATTGAAGAAGAAGTTCGGCAACACACAGGTGATTGTTGGCGTGGACAGATTAGATTACATTAAAGGTGTGCCTCAGAAACTACATGCGTTTGAAGTTTTCTTGACTGAGAATCCTGAGTGGATTGGAAAGGTTGTTTTGGTTCAGGTTGCTGTTCCCTCTAGAGGAGATGTAGAAGAATACCAGAGCTTAAGAGCAACTGTGAATGAATTGGTGGGAAGAATCAACGGAAAATTTGGTACGGTGGAGTTTGTGCCTATCCACTATTTGCACAAGTCCGTGCCTTTTGAAGAGCTCATCAGTTTGTACTACATTTCGGATGTGTGTTTGGTCAGTTCCACCAGAGATGGTATGAATTTGGTGAGTTACGAATACATTGCGTGTCAAGAAGAAAACAAGGGCTCGTTGATTTTGTCCGAGTTTGCAGGAGCTGCCCAGTCTCTCAATGGGGCTATCATTGTGAACCCTTGGAACATTGACGAGTTGTCTGAATCCATCAAGGAGAGTTTAACCTTGCCAGAAGAAAAGAAGGCAATCAACTTCGAGAAGTTGTTTACGTACATTTCGAAGTACACGTCTGCGTTCTGGGGAGAGAATTTTGTCAAGGAGCTTTCAAAATTAGAGGGAAAATAAATGTATAAATACTATAATGATTCTTCGATTCTAGCTTGCTTGCTCTAGCAAATTACTCGACTAAGTCTATGTCCTGGTCCAATTTGATGGTTGTTAATGCAGATAGGTTATGGGTTTCTAGGTTGGCAGCAGTCAACGGCGAGACATAGAGGTCGTTCTCCTTGTCCTCTTTCTTGTCCTCAACGGCCTTGAGATCAGTATTGAAATTGATCGCTTTGGTAAGTGGTCCGTTGAATGCCTTGTTTGGCATGAAGCTTTGACTGAGCTGGTTAGTGGCTGGGGTCGAGATGACTTGGGGTTTGATTCCAAGTTTTGAAAGAAGTGAATTGTTTGCATAAATGTATGAGTTAGGGTTTGATTGGGGCATGCTGGAGAGGAATTGTCCGTTGGAGTATAGCGATGACTCCGGTAGATTGTTTTTTGGTGTGTGCACCTTCTTTGTCGGAGGATTTTTTAGCTTTTGAGAGCCAGTGTTATTCTGAATAGGTTCTTTCTTTTCAACTTGTTGAGGTTCGATTTCTTCCTTGAAATGGGAGACATCTTTTTCCAACGTCTTAGCCAGGTTGAATGCAGACATAAGATATGGAAGCTCCTCGGTAAGTGTGGAACCCTGCAAGAGGCTATTCGACGTGTATAGCGAGCTGTTGGAGTTTCTTCTTGCTGAGCTGGGGCTTGCAACTTCTGTGGGAGTTGCAGTGATGGAATGAACCATTGGATTGGAGTAAGGAGGCGACAACGAAGACATGCCTACTGATGAAGAATCCGGCATTGACTCCGCGTATGTATAGTCAGCTTCTTTGGATGGCTCATAGATTTCTGGTTGGTCATAGGCAAGAGCCGAGGCTTCATTGAGGGTTTGAGCATACTCGAGTTTGTAGACTTCAAACATTTGTTCCATATCGGAGATGACTGCCAAGCACTCGTTCTTGTCCTCTTCGTCATGGTTCTCAACTGCAGTATTTAGCTGATTTAGAAGACTGATCACGAAATCTTGATACGAGCTGACGGTTTCGATTTGCTCAGGTGTACCTCCCTCCAACATCCACTCGAGGTTTGTTCCTATGGTGATGAGTTTTGCTTTCAGGTATGCAATGGTGATTTTCTCGCGTAGCTCATCCTTGAGTTTGATGCTCCTCAAAAGCAATGAGGTCAAAAGAGTACCACTGTCACTGACGTATTCCCGAGGAGAAAGAGACCTCAGAGCGTTTGTTATGAAATCAATATCCGAGCTGATCTTGTTGAGCTTAACAGTAAGCTCCTGGCACGAGTCGATCACCCGGACACTGACATTATTGTTGAAAGTCTTAATGTTGCTAGGATTGGTATTGTCAAAGTGATTGGCCGAGTTGATGTCTAGCGATAGAAAGGCCCAGTTCTTAAGATTAAGGCCGATCTTCTCCAATGTTTTAAGGATGTTCAAGCACAAATTACATAGACGGGTGACCTTCTTCTCGGTTAAGGGGAAGTTTTGAATGAGCTCAATGATTTGCGACGACTTGGACTTTTCTTTGTTCAAGTCAGGGTCTCGTGCAAGCGCAAGAATGCTGTCTTGGTATTGACCATTGGCAGAATAGGACATCATGCTATGCTTGTGTTTATATGCGTAAGATTGTGACCTCGCGGATGGGGAGTGGGTTCTATGAGGGGGCCAGGCCAGAGAGCGGGAGATGTGGCAGCGTGTGCCTTTTTATAGCAAGGTCAAGATTGAAATGAATATATGCAGATGTGTATCTGATAGTCCGGTCTGCCTGGTGAACGTTATGCTTCTGGGGGAAAAAAGGTGTGTTTTTGTTGATCCGCACTGAGCAAGGAAATCAGGTGACTGGTGATCTAAGCATATGCTAAAAGCTTAAAAAAAGGGGGGTTGCTTGAATATGGGAGTCTGTGTATATTTATGTTCTTCCTTTTTGAGGAACAAAAGTAAATTTGTATTTTCAGAAACGGTACTGTTTTGTTGATGTGTTGGGGGTGATGTGGTAATTTGAATAATGGCTGCGGGATGCAAAATCTCACACTCTTGTAAATGCTACGGTGTTAGATTAGATGCGAAAGTTATTCTCACTAACAGAGGACTAAATAATAGACTAATAAATAGTAGACTGATCAAGGAAATAGGACAAAAAGACAATAGAGTAATTATAAGATCATCTTAATGATTGAAAGAAAGCAAAAAACAAATAGAAAACTAATGATACACTTATTACAGACCCAGATGGCCAATCAGAAAAGACTTATTAAAATAGACTTGTATGAGATCTCGGAGAGATGAGTGGCTACAGCCTCACTGCTGATGCATATTTATTAATCCTACCAAAAAACGGTGGATCCTGACCTCTCCTATTCTGCAATAAATAAAACACTCCTTCGAATATAAAATCCGCCCTATTGATATCTTAGTCACCATCTTGTTCACGAGTTGTGGTTTTCCATAGAATTCTCCCACTCTTCTAAGGAACTGTGGGGGTGGAGTGCCACGATGATAAGAGTCATGTTGTCGAAGCCAATGCCCGTGATTCGCGATGCCATGCTTATACAGTCATTGAGGACGTATTCAACAATGTGCTGCAAATTCCAGCCCTCAGTAAGCTTGTTTCGTATCAACTGTAGCAAAGCATCGTTGGTGTAGCAGTCCCAGATTCCGTCGCAGGCTAGAACGAGGTATTCGGGGGTCCGCAATGCCTGTAAGTCGTAAATCATGATATCGGGCTCTGCACTAACCTGGAACATTTCGGGCGGTATGGCCACTAAGTTACCATTTGCAAACCGCCTATTCTTTTCCAAGTAGGTGTTATTTTTACCCGGGGCACCAAGTTGGAGCCACGGGAGCTTGAACTTAAGATCACCAAAAGCTCGAGACAAGGCCAAAATCTCATTAACCCGGGAGTTGAGAACGTAGCCACCACTGTTTTCAATACGGACCCTCTCGCCCATGTTCGATGGTTTGTGGTCAAACGTTAGTGTTTTTGCGTAGCCTCCGGGCAAAGACAAGATGGACCGCGAGTCCCCGGTGTTAGCAGCGATGATAAAGCGGTTGGCCACGATAACCACTACCGTGGCAGTGGAGCCGCAGTTGCTGGCTTCTTCTTCGGGCAAATGCGAGTCCACCTCAAAGAAGATGTCCTTGATTTTGCGAGTGTAATCAGAAAGCTTGGCATTGTGGTCATATTGTTTCAAGGCCTTGAATATTTTGGATACGAGCTTGTCCTGTAGTATTTGGGCAATTTCCTTGCCACCATGACCGTCAAAAACACCAAATACGGCTAGGGACTCATTCTCGGAAACTTTAATATCATGGGCATCTTCCATGGACATTCGGTAGCCCTGCATCGAGCCCACACTGTATGAAAGAGTATCAAAATTGCCATGGTCTATTGTCTTCTCCTCGACCGGGTGGGACAACAATTGACCCATGTTGAAAGTGGATGGGATCTAATGCAATGGGAATGGGGGGGGGGACTGGGAATCCAAAAAAAGAGCAGCGAGTTAAAAATAGCCAGAAGGAGGCCAGAAGGGGGAAGGGGAGCAGATCCAGCAATCTTTAATAGAGTGCAAGGAGACGGCAAAAGCAGGAAAATGCGTGACTTGAAAAAGATACACGGATGTTGATCCTGAGATATAGGTGCTTAAAAGGAAGGGTGCCGCGGGCCAGGTCCGTCAAATGTGAGGCAATGTTAAGTGATAATTTGGGGATTTTCGCGCGATCAGCGTGCGCTGTTGCGGCTTAAGGCACCTTTACACCGAGATACAGTCCGTCACAATAGTTAGGTCATTTCAGAAATAAACCGGTTTCATGTGGTGACCAAATCTTTAGATTGAGCTGTAGATCTTGGTTGGTAGAAAAATTTTGCCTCTATTTTTTTGTGCAGGATTCGTATCACTACTGATGTAATTATATTCTTTTGGGGGCACATCACCACTATAGGCCATGGCAGAACAAGAAGGTCATCAACCCTAACCTCCCCCAACAACCATGGGCCGTCACCCAAGCACCAGGTGCAGGACAAACTTGAAATTTTGGCAACTTTAAAAACATCTCAACATTGTGATTTCTCTTCAAGGGACATTTCCTGATCCCAGACCGGCAATTGTGGTGACGTTTGGCATATCGGAGAGTGCATGCACTATACTTCCCAGTGGTTAGTCGCATAGTACCTGCACCCAGAGATTGTGGGGTTACTCCTGGAGATACACTGTAGTGAAGTGGAGCACAGCTTAATGCGAGCCCTATAAAGGGGGCCTACCGCTACCAACACTTTCCCTTTCCCTCATCTATTAGTAATAGACTAACCTACCAGTCGCAAAAAACATTTCCTCCATTAAAAGCTAGCTGTACTCAATTGTGAATTGTGAAAAAGCAAAAGTATCGATTTCGTATCTTGCATGATGCTGAAACCCTTAATCACTCCAGAAACTCCTGATGGAGACGCTAACTACAAGGCACCCAAGTCCTTCCCAATTGGCCCCAATTTCAAAAAATACGAAAAAAATCCCATCCTCAAACCAGACCCAACTCACAAATTCGAGGAAGCTCACATCTTCAATGCAGCTGCCATAGTGCTTGACAACAAGGTGTTCCTCTTATACAGAGCCCAAGATAAAAATAGCACCCTGTCTATAGGTTTGGCGTGGCTGGAGGATGGATTCAATTTCCAACGGTCCCCAAGACCCATCATGTCTCCTACCGAATCGTGGGAACAGCGCGGAGGCTGCGAGGATCCACGTATAGTGAGAGATCCCATCACCAAGCAGTTCATCATGACCTATACGGCGTACGATGGCTTGTATGCTCGGTTGTGCTTGGCCACTTCTTATGACCTCTTCACGTGGACGAAGTACCCTCCTATGATCGAAGACAACAAGTGGGAGGAAATATGCAACAGTCTTGACGGATCTCAGTTCATCCGCCGCAACTGGCTGAAGTCTGCAGCCATTTTTGTTGATAGACATAAGGATGGAAACTACTACATGATATGGGGTGAATCAGGATTCCAGTTGGCCAGAAGCAAGGATTTGATCCACTGGAACATGGACTACCGGTCATTTACTAAGGGCAAGTTTCCCTGGCAAAATCGTTTGATTGAGCCAGGACCAGCACCAATTAAAATCGATACTGGAGACGAAAAGAAGAACCATTACATTTTTTTTTACAACTCATCCACCATTGGAGGCAGCAAGTACTTTCCTGGAACATACACAATATCGCAAATGCTCATTGATTACGACAACATTGGCCAAGGGCCTTTGGCCCGGTTGGAACAGCCTATCTTGGCGCCAGATGCACCCAATGAGAAAAAGGGCCAGGTCAACAACGTGGTGTTTACTGAAGGCATAGTGCAGTTCAAGGGAAAGTGGTTTATGTACTATGGACAAGGAGACTCTGATTTAGGCGTGGCCACATGCGATGTCTAAGCATGTCCATGTTTGGCAAGAACCCATGCTTGAGAAGAAATCCATTTTATGAAAGGAACTCTATTTTTAAAAAAGGAGTTCTGGTTAAGATTTTTTTCCTAACAATTTTCACTTCCCAAAGACGTCTTTTATTTGTCCATAATACTTGCTACTAATGAGTATTTGTATTGGTACTTCTACTGAGGCAGGTTGACAATAACCAAAACGAAGAGACTTGAATGCCAGACACTGAAAGACACTGAAAGACACTGAAAAACACAAAAAGACATTGAAAGATATTGAAATGCCCAAAAAGAAAAAACTCAAAATCTCAAAACTAAAATGCCTATTGTTTATTATCTGTTGTTACATAAATCAAATAAAAGGGATCAAGTGGAAAGTCTCAGTAGACAATCAAGTGTAGTGAGCACCAATAATCCATAGTATCTCTAACAATCGCGTGTGGAGTTACCGCACTAAACACGATGCCCTCGCCATACTCCATCAATACGTTATTTAGACCGCTCACTAGACCTAATTGAAGGTGCAAAAAAAAATATCTATATCCATTTCACGTGCACTTTCAAGGCTTGCATAACAATACAACAATACACTCCTCCAAAGTTCTAATCTGCAGTTTATAGGCTGCCTGGCAATAAGTGGCCGTAATACATTAGTCCATCTACTCATCACCCACTCTATTGAACCTAACCCCAGTGTTTCTTACCTAGTGAACTTTTCACCAAGTCAACATCACAATCAACACCCAAATGGTTTCTCCCCGAATCAAACTTGATGGGAATCCCATTAATGATACGGAGCCTGTCAGGATTGCATGTCTTGGAGGCCCTCGTACGGGCAAAACAGCGTTCATTCTGAAGCTTGCTGAGGGTACTTTCAGAGATACATATTACCCTCTGCGCAAGACCATCCCCATTCTATTCACATATACCGCCACGGACTTCTACCTGCGGGTGTTTCTTAGTGAAGTTGATCCCAAGGAATCTCTACAGGCGTCGTTGTCTCGGAATGACTTGTTGTTGAGCCCTGTGATTTCAGACTCTCTAGTTAAGGCCTCAGCAAAAAAACCGTTACCCAATGCCTTGGCAGATAAAGGCCTTACGGTGATTGCGAACAAGTACTATGCGTCATATCGAGATGTTGAAAGCTTGGAGTTCAAAGTGACGCCCATTTTGTGTGAGCTTATTGATACACCTGCGTTTAATGCCAGCCAATTTGTGCCTTTTCTAGAGGCATCCCTCTATGCCAAATTGAGCAAGGATGTACTTAAAAACTTGGCCGATGAGCCTCGCCAGCCTGTCAATACCGAACCTCTTCTAGTGGCCAGTGGGGCTGGTGAGTTAAACGGTGCTGTTGATGGGTACTTCTTCTTTTATAGTGCAGTTCCCTCTGCACAGCCTCCAAACTACGGAGAAGCGGTTTCGGAGCAAGATTCAAATACTAGCACCTCGCTCTCGTTTCTTCCTACCATGAAGGCAGGCTTGGAGGAAGCCTGGAGCGAATACTACACATATAAGACGCGGTGGGAGCAGGGCAAGGAGAAGGATATGTTCTCGTTGAAATCCGCGTTGCTGAATATGTTTGACCGCACGGGTCAGCTCAAGCAAGATATCCCGATGGGCCAACTTTTGGGTACCTCGCTAGATCCTGCCAATCCGCTGTGTCCTCCACCCATATGGATTATTTGCACCCACAAAAACCTGCCTTTAGCATCGCCCAAATTGGTAGAAGACGGTAAGGAACTAGCACGCAAATGGAGATGTGGCTTTATTGCTCTTGACGTGACCGAAGACGTGGACATGATGATATCGTTGATGATCAGGGAAGTTTCCGAGAGAAAGTCTCTACAGAAGCAGAGGAAAGGTCGCTAGTGCTCACCACTTTTCATCACAACATCCACCATGATTTATAGACCCACGTCTATATGTATATACATTAATCATGTAAATCTTTATGCATGTTTCATTCATGAAGAAAGACATATGAAGGGTCTGGAGGGTTGCAGTCTATCTAATCGCGGGATGCAGGAACACGCCTTTAGCCATACATGGAGTGCATTCACACTCACGCTAACCACATACTCACCCACACTCAATTGTTCATATCTCCACCAATTCCTAAAATACATTCCTAACAAAAGATCCCTACTATACAGTCTCTCATATTACTTGTTATACCGTCCTGAACTTACATGTCGCATGGTGGCTCAGACGTCCAGAAATTCGTATGCCCCATATGTTCCTTGGCGAAGCAGAGCTCCATCATATGTGGATCATGCTCCAGTGGTCGTCTTGAAGCCATACGGAACTCGGTGATTGAGAATGAGCAAAAGAATGACTTGATGAGACGAGAAATAAATTCTATTTTTAGTGCAGTTTATGAAGGATCCCAATTATCCGAAGTCAGACCCTCTCACGGACACTTGGGAATCCCTGTTCCCACTCCAGCAGCCATGCAGAAACTCAAATTGAGTATCAAAAAGCTTGACTTGAAGAATATCCGATTGAAACAACTGGGCATGCAAAAAACTCTGGATTCCCTACTGCGCAAGACTAGTGCCCTCAAGGCCAAGATCGACCGCCAAAAACTACAAAACATAGAGCTAAGGCTGGGCTTGGAAAATACCAAAAACCATATGGTTAGTATGGCCAATATGAAACTCTCGGAATTGGATAAGGAGCTAGCTGCTATTCAATTCAAAACCGACTGTTACATCAACCGTCAATCTTCATCTATCCAGCTTTCACATTTCCGAGTCATCCAGGAAACTTGGCTCTTTAGTTCGCTGACAAATACACCTCGCCTCCGGTACGGACGAATAATACAATTGCAGGATTTTGCTGCTGAAAACTATCAACTCAATACTGTGAATACATTCTTGGAGGACTGCATCCAACTCCAAGTTCTTCTCTTTGATCTCTTTTCAATCAAAGACTCTCAACTACATCTACCATACCTCAACTACCTTCAAAAATTACTACCGGACTCGCGATTTTACGAGTCTGTTCAAAACAAAATAAACACTTTGATGCATGACGACAATACGGAAGATCTGGAACCTGAGGAGGATGCTTCTCTAAAAGAGGATGCTTCTCTAAAAGAGGATGACTCTTTGACTGAGCATGTTGATAAGATCACCATCAAAAATAATGTTTTACAAGTGCCGAGATCATCACGCACAATGAATTTACAACGTCGTTCTTCAGTAAAACAATCTGAAGTATCTGAGGTAGCGTCCAAATACAGTAAGGAAGAAGCCTCAGTCAAGACAAGTTCAAGTGAACGCAAGACAAATGATTCGATAAGTGAACCGGCAGACGGATCAGGAAAAGCAAAACGCATAGTCATTGTTCCCCATAAGTTACTTAAGAAGCCTTTTGCCAAGTTGGAGCCGAACGAGTACCTCAAATTTGTGCTGGTGGTGGTCAAGATCCTTGTGAATTTCAACTGCCTCATATGTGGGGTATCGGACTTCTACGGACAAACCTCTGGAAATTCAACGCTGCAAATGTCAAAAAATAAGTTCTCTTATGACTTCAAAGACATTTTCGAGGAGATATCGAAATTACAGGATTTGCTCAGGGCTGCTAGTATTGAAGGTGACTCCATACCTAAAGAGAAGCTGCAATCTCTGCGAGCATACAGTGATAGTCTTCAATCATCCACCACTACCGTCGACAACGAGTCACCCACAGAAACCACCTCCAACAGCAAAGCTTCTTTGCGAGTCACACAGGATGGTGCGCTACAGAAGATCTACAACAAGTACTTACTTGGGCGCAAACAACCGGTTCGCCAAGCCCAAAACAAGCATCTGGGAGCAGGCTCCAAGATGGATGGCATCATATACGGGCTTGTGAGCGAAGCTAAGATGGAGGAACGACCGCTAAACCCAAAACCTAAAACACACAAGGGTATACAGGTACACGTGGGCAAAGCAAGTTTCAACTTGAAAGATATTGTGAGTAAGGTCCATGGAATTATCTCCTCCGGAGGCGGAGGCGGAGGACACCGAGCTTTTAGTCGTGGTGCGCACTCGCAGGACTTCGAGATTGCCATGTCTATGATGGAACGGTCCAAGGTGCATTTAGAGGACTGGGATATGGTCAGCCGAATGTATTAAACATACAAAAGAATGAAAATATTTTAATTTTGCAGCTTTTTGAATATCCGAAATAATACAGAATTTTCCATTAAGCTACGATTAAATTGCCGATAAGTTAAGCCAATAAGTTGTGATCCACACCCGTGGGCGTATATCTGGAACCGCAGGCGTAATTCGTCGCACCCAACCTCTCGACCCAATCGTAATTTATCGACGACTCTCCCGATAACACTCCTCACCTACGCATTCCTAAAACCGGGCACACATCCACCACTAAAGTCATCATTACCTATATTCGTCTGTGAAATGTTGTCTGATAAGGAATTGTACGACTTGAACAAAAAAGCCGTCACCGAAGGCTTCAAAATTAAGCCTAGAATCAACTATAATACCGTTGGGGGTGTCAATGGTCCATTGGTCATTTTGGATAACGTCAAGTTCCCTCGTTTCAATGAGATCGTCAATTTGACCTTGCCTGATGGCACCATCAGAGCCGGACAGGTCTTGGAGGTTAGAGGATCCAAGGCCATTGTCCAGGTTTTCGAAGGTACCTCGGGTATTGATATTAAGAAGACCAAGGTGGAGTTCACCGGAGAAAACTTGAAGATTGCCGTTTCCGAAGATATGTTGGGCCGTGTTTTCGACGGTTCTGGTCGTCCTATCGATAAGGGCCCCAAGATTTTTGCTGAGGACTACTTGGACATCAACGGGTCGCCCATCAACCCATTTGCCCGTATTTATCCCGAGGAAATGATTTCCACCGGTATCTCTGCCATCGACACGATGAACTCCATTGCTAGAGGGCAAAAAATCCCCATTTTCTCTGCCTCCGGTTTGCCTCACAACGAAATTGCTGCTCAAATCTGTAGACAAGCTGGCTTGGTCAGACCAACGAAAGACGTTCATGATGGTCACGAGGAGAACTTTTCTATTGTGTTCGCTGCCATGGGTGTTAACTTAGAGACTTCGAGATTCTTCAAGCAAGATTTCGAGGAAAACGGATCATTGGACAGAACCTCCTTGTTCTTGAACTTGGCCAATGACCCAACCATTGAAAGAATCATTACTCCAAGATTGGCTTTGACTACTGCAGAGTACTTGGCTTACCAAACTGAGAGACACGTGTTGACTATTCTTACCGATATGTCTTCTTATGCTGATGCCTTGAGAGAAGTGTCTGCTGCAAGAGAGGAGGTGCCTGGTAGAAGAGGTTACCCAGGTTACATGTACACCGATTTGTCGACCATCTACGAAAGAGCAGGAAGAGTCGAGGGCAGAAACGGATCCATCACCCAGGTGCCTATCTTGACCATGCCTAACGATGATATCACTCACCCTATTCCCGATTTGACCGGTTACATTACCGAGGGTCAAATTTTCATTGATCGTCAATTGGATAACAGAGGAATCTACCCACCAATCAATGTGTTGCCATCTTTGTCGCGTTTGATGAAGTCGGCCATTGGTGAAGGTATGACCAGAAAGGACCACGGTGATGTGTCTAATCAATTATACGCCAAATATGCCATCGGAAGAGATGCAGCAGCCATGAAATCCGTTGTGGGTGAGGAGGCTTTGTCTTCTGAGGACAAGTTGTCATTGGAGTTCTTAGAGAAGTTTGAGAAGAATTTTATTGCACAAGGTGCATACGAGGACAGAAGTATCTTTGACTCGTTGGATCTTGCCTGGTCTTTGTTGAGAATCTTCCCCAAGGAGATGTTGAACAGAATCAGTCCAAAGATCTTGGACGAGTTCTACGAGAGATCGAGCGAACAAGACGAGGACGATGACAAAGACTTGGACCAGGACAAGTCTCACGATTTGATCGATGCCTAAACCAGACTTGTCTGCCCATGCGTCTCGCTATTTACTTCTCGAATATGACATTAGCACTTAAGCTACTGAAGAAGTATAGGTACTTTTGTATATTTTAAAGAAAAAGTTTGTGTAAATTTATGTAGTGATCATTCCAAACAAACTTCAATGCTCTATAATGCTAGTCAGCTTTATGCCGATTGCTCTTGGGCCTTTTTCAAGTTACCAATGTAATTGATGGCGGAGCCTGCCTTGAAGAAGTCGATCTGGTCCTTGGACATGGTGTGCTTGCACAAGAATTCAAACTCGGAACCATCTCTCTTCACAGCCTTCATTTTAATAAAGCCTCCATTGTCACCGTTCTTGGAAATCATGTCCACCAAGTCAACAGTGGTGAGCTGGTCTCCTGCAGAGATCTTATCGTAGTCGGCCTCATCAGCAAATGTCAATGGCAACATACCTTGCTTCTTCAAGTTTGTTTCGTGGATTCTGGCAAAGGACTTGACCAAAATAATCGATCCACCGGTGAATCTGGGAGACATGGCGGCGTGTTCTCTAGCTGATCCTTCTCCGTAGTTGTGTTCAGCCACAACGATCCATGGACGCTTTTCCTCTTTCCACTTGAACATCAATTCGGGAATAGAGTAGGCATCACCATTGAGGTCGTAAGCCTTGTTGACTTCTCCAGTTTCTTTGTTGACTGCGCCAATCAAGGTGTTGTAAGAAATGTTCTCCAAGTGGCCCTTGTACTTCAACCAGGATCCAGCAGCAGAGATGTGGTCAGTGGTACACTTACCTTCGACCTTCAAAAGCACAGTGGTGGACAATTCCTCACCAGACCATGGAGCAAAAGGCTCCAAGATCTGTAATCTGTCTGAGTCTGGAGAGACGTTGATCTGAACATCTGGCTTGGGCTGAGGGTCTTGCTCAGGGTAAAACACCTTGCGGCCTGGAATAAAGCCAGAGCTTGGCAATTCGTCTCCACTTGGAGACTCGAACTTGAAGTCTCCATTTTCGGTCTTGATAGTGTCTGTGATTGGGTTGAAGTTCATGTCAGCAGAGTAGATCATGGCGGTAACAATGTCTGGTGACGTAAGGAAGTTCATGGTATTTCTGTTACCATCGTTTCTGGCACGAAAGTTTCTGTTGAATGACGTGAAGATGGCGTTCGAGTCTGTGGATGTCTTGGAAACGTCAGTTCTGTCCCATTGTCCAATACAAGGACCACATGCGTTGGCCAAAACAATGGCACCATTTCTCTCGAAGACATCAATCAAACCATCTCTTTCGATTGTAGCACGGATCTGCTCAGAGCCTGGGGTGACAAAGAATGGAATCTTGGGCTTGATTCCTGCCTTTTCTGCTTGTCTAATGATCGACACGGCTCTGGACATATCTTGGTAAGAAGAGTTGGTACATGAGCCAATCAAACCTGCACTCACAGAGGCAGGCCAGCCTTCAGCCTTGGCAGTTTCACCAAAAGCAGATATAGGCGTAGACAAATCTGGAGTGAAAGGTCCATTGACATGAGGCTCCAAGCTGCTGAGGTCAATCTCAATCACCTTGTCATACTGAGCACCCGAGTCTGCCTTCAAGAAATTGTATTTGCCCAAAGCAATATCAGCAGCATCGGCAATAGGAGCTCTATTTGTTTGTCTCAAGTAGCGACGGTGGGCCTCTTGGTAAGGGAATGTGGAGGTGGTGGCTCCGATTTCTGCACCCATATTACAGATGGTGGCCATACCTGTGCACGACAAGGTCTCCACACCTTCACCAAAGTATTCCACGATGTATCCAGTACCACCACGAACCGTAAGGAGACCTGCCAAGTATGTAATGACATCTTTTGGAGAGGACCAGCCGTTCAACTTTCCAGTGAGCTTGACACCAAGGACTTTGGGAGCTTTCAATTCCCACGGCGTTCCAGTCAAGCCATCCACAGCATCTGCACCTCCAACACCAATGGCAATTGCACCCAAGCCTCCTGCATTGGGAGTGTGGGAGTCAGTTCCAAGCATCATCAAGCCAGGCACAGAGAAGTTCTCCAAGACTATCTGGTGGATGATACCGGAACCAGGTCCCCAGAATTGGATGCCGTATTTCTCTCCACAACTCTGCAAGAAGTCAAACACCTCCTTATTCGTAGCGATAGAGCTGGTCAAGTCAGATTCAGCACCTTCTTTTCCCACAATTAAATGGTCACAGTGGATGGAAGCAGGCACCATGGTACGAGACATCCCCGTGGTCATGAACTGCAAAAGAGCCGTTTGAGCAGAAGCATCTTGCATGGCAACACGGTCTGGCAGTAACTTCAAGTATTGCAAACCTCTAAGCTGAGAAGGGTCACCTCCCACTTCGCTCAAGGTCTCCTCTGGATTAACCAAATGCGAGTATAAGATTTTTTCCGCCAAAGTCAACGGCTTATTTCCCGTAACACGGTTCACCGTTTCAAGGTTACCCACGAGCTTGGCGTAAGGTGGACAACGGGCCTGGTATTCGGAAGGCACATTGAATTGAGCAGCGAGATCATTCAGCGTGGCCAAGCTTCTGGCCATGGTGCGCCGGGACACCCGAGCGTATGTTCTAGAAGCCAACATCTTCTCTGGAAAAACAGCTATAGGTAGTGATGATGGAATAGACTGTGGAGTCGGGTAGAATTTTTACTGGGTGGGTGCAGATGCCTGGCCAATGGTATAGCTATCAATGCCGCTTATAGTCCTGCTGATAAGACGCGCATGCGGAAAGCCATCGGCAGTGAGTCATAAAGATACGCCGCGCTCCCACGCCTGAATCGCTCCGCCGCACGTGACCTGGAGAGCTGATATGGTGAGTCCATTGGAACATACACCTATACAATAATGTATAATTATACATAATAGGAGACTATCTTCTAAACCAGTGGGATTTACGTTAATGGGTCTGCGGGAACTCAACTCTACAGTATATAATTTAATTATGTATGCCTAATTATCTACAGCTTGTGAGAATGCATGTGCTGGCTTGTGGCTGCTATATATTTTAGCTGTGTTGCAAATGTTCTTAATCCCTCGCACTGGCATCTCTGGGTTGCACGGAACAACTGAGTTTCCAAGCACGGTCTTCCTCCTTCTTATTGATCTGCGTAATTTTCCAGAGCTCGAGCAAAATCAATTCCTTCAAAGCAGGCACACTTGCAATGAAGTAATCTTCGATTTCTCCCGACTGCGATCCCGACTTCTTAGAGTGCGACAACGAGTAAAGCGTACCACTCTTTTTCACGTTGGTATCATCTTCTTTGTTGTAAGGAATTTGAAGGCTTTCGATGTCTGCAATCACCCGGGTGATCTTAAGGTATTTGTCGATGTTGATCAACTTCTGGTTCAAAAAGGTATTAGCTTTTCTGTAGTTTGGATTACCATCATTGACAAATGTCAAATCCTGGAGGAAAAGCGAAAAGTATGGAACAACCGGGATGTTATAGTCATTGGAGAGAAGAAAACTCCGGAGCTTATTTCTGTACACGCTATAATTCTTCTCGGGATGGATAATGCCACAGAGATATTCGTATAAGTCCGTGTACTTCTCGGAGAGCTCATCCCAGATTCTCACCAACCTGGTGATTAAATGCGACTGCAAAGATGTGATGATAGCAGCCAATGAATTGAAGTTTCTCAAGTATAAGCATGAGATAGCGATTTTTAGCCATGTCTTGACCACATTGACCCTGACTTTATGATTGACCTGCGGCTGCAAGACGGTCTCAATAACGTATTCCGACAAACTGTTGGTAAACAATAGTGACCTCCGCACGTTAGTAGCCATTTTGAGATGTGATTTCTTAGCTGTGTAGTTTCCGTTGATTAGCTCAATGGGCTGGATTGCACGGAATATTTCAGACTCTATGAGAGTGAATTGTTTGGCAATCTCCAACCCATTGAAGTCAAGCAAGTTGGGCCTGTAGTTGGACAATACCCAGTTCTGTTCATTGATTTCATACCATTTGGGCAAAAGCTGATGCGTGGGGATCACAATGAAATCAGAAGATGTCAAATATGATGGAGGACACCAGTGTTCTCCCAAAATCTTCCTATAAGTCGTGACAAGACTTTCAATTGCACCTAATTGACCTTTTGTAAGAAGTGAACTAGTTGCAGTTGTGGTACCACTCACGCCCAAAGGCAATGGGAGAGTCATAGATTTCAACGAGCTGGACACTGAGCTGTTGGTGTTGATCTTGGAGAGTTCATATCCATCCACCATCGAGTAGCGGGAGTTGAGCGAAGTCTCCGAACTTGTAGCATGCAAGAATGAGTTTTTGCGTTTTATCTTAGCCAACGAAATGCTTCGAGTAACGAACTGGCCAATAAATTTTTCGGGCTTGTCCACCAATTTGGCCGTGAGCTCAATCAACTTCATGGCTTCTTGAGGTAAGAATCTGAACACACCTTCATTAAAGAAATTCATGAAGGTACTTAAATATGGAGAGTCAGCTTCTTGGTCCCAGTAAGATTCAAGCCAGATTTGAAACATTTTGCACACGAGCTTCCGCCTGTTCTTAAGATTGACTTCATACATGGCATCCTGTCTGACATCATTCTGTCCTCTGCATTCAAAACGGCCGATCAAAAGCTCAGCTAAGTCTCGACCGCTAGCAAAGTTTCTGAAACAAATGAAAAACGTCGAAACAAAAAAGTACTCTGGAGCTGATGTTTCATTGGTAAGCGTGTAAATCAAACCTTTGAATGAGGCTCCAAGCAAGTTTTTGTCTGCATCCACGAGTAATTCATCCTTGATTGAGAAAGTGACTGAATCATCGGAGTTACCGTCTTCCGACATGAACTCCTTGAATTGTGAGCTGAAAGAGCTGGAGCCCTCTGTGTCAACGAGCATAACATGATGAAGAGTATCAACTCCGTTGGCAGTAATGCCAAGCTCCCCTAATTTTCCAGAGCGGAAAGTGGAGTATCTGTTGGTATTTGCAGGGGCATTTTGCTTCAACACTCTTAAATCACGAACTTTCACGGACAGTGATTTTACAAGGCCCACCGAGCAGGTTCTAATGAACTCATCAGGCTCGATCTTCAATCTCGAAAAATCAGGATATGATCTTTCGGAGCCGAGTCTAAAGTCGCCAGCATTTTCGAAAATCCGCCTGATGGATGAAATTGTCACTCCGACCGAGGTGATCATTTTCGCAGCTATCAGCATCAACCGTCTGCCTTCATGAGTATAGGAATACTCTAAATCGCTTGACTCTTCAAGCATCATGCTTCGGTGTGAATCGCTTTCACTCAAAGTTATGGCCACCAAGCTCTTTACCACACCCACTATTTCACTGACAAGAGAGAGGAGAGTATCCAAAGAGTTATCCAACTCTGGAGGCTTTTCGGAAAGGTATTCCGAGCCCGTTTTTGAGATGTAAAGCAACTCTCTCAAGAGCAATATAACATGGTGAACCACAGTCTCCAACACCTCGCAACCTTCGGGGTTGTGCTCGACAAGATCTAGTCTTCCATAGATCAAAGCCAAGTATGAAAACAAGACTCCGTTTATATCAAGGATTCTATGTTTTGCATAAGGAGGGCTGGCCAAAGTTGGATATTTCGCTATATTGTCATTTAAAGCGCTTTCGGCCCGCTTCTTCACAATTTCATCGTTTTCTTTGGACCAGACATCGAAAAATGTGGTTGCTCTGCGCACAACTTGAAGCACCAATAAGGTTAAAATTTCGATTTTCTCATAATCCACCGTCCCTTTGAATTCTGATGCTTTCACCATCAAGGTGTACCAATCAGAAAGTAATGATTTGCGACATTTCCTCACAACAGGCTTTTTAATGACTATCTCGTTCGAACGAGACAAGCAATCCGTCTCTTGCAAGAGAAGACGAACTCCATCTCGTATACCATTGACAATTTTAATGGAAAAAGTTTTGACGCCTGATCTGGAGGTATGAGAGATTGGATTCATAAGGTATTTTCCACATGAGTCTAAAAGCACTCTCATGTAGCGGGCATACTGGATAGCTTTTATGTCGTCCTCGGTATCCGGTTGAATCTCGTCATTGACTGCAACAGAAAAAAAGTTCATTGGAATCCAGCCTCGGTCAAGGGTTTCCAAAAGAGTCACCTCACCCCATCCGGACTCATCAATGGTATGCGTGAATGCTAAATCTCCTTTCTCGAAAGAAAGACAAACAGAGTTACTTGACTCTAGCTGAGATTCAGTAGAGTCAAAAGAATGAAGAGCTCTGATGAAGAGAACTGACATGTCCATGTCATGAATTGCTGACTCTGAAACAAGCGAGCCATTAGAAATAGTGGTAACGTCGTGGGTCGAACGAACCATCAGAGAGTTGACGTCATCATTAATGCTCATACCATCGAATTTTCTGAGTTGCGGTGGCTCTGTTTGAGCATAAGGATCTTGATCTGAAGATTGTTTGGAAGCAGAAGACTCTTTTGGTTTGAGATGGATTCTATCGTAGTAGCTGCTAACCCTGGAACTTGTTTTGGACTGCCGAGTATTTGCCTGGTATACATTCAGGGAGAAGTTCATCTGGAACTGTTGAGACTCCCGAGACACATTCAGAATACCTTTCATAAGAGTCTCCGAGAGACGGGTAAACTTATTGACAACCTCGGGAACAGAAGGACTGCCGCTTTTTTCACTCGGCTCTTTGTAGCCCGAATTGAAGTTACCATATGAAGCTTGGTCATTCAAATTCGATCTGTAGGAGCTGAATTGTGTGCTACTATCGATATCGGCTGCAACAGCAGTCGTCTTGGATTCATCTTCAGGCCATGATCCGATGATCGGGGTTTTGTCCACATCATCAAAGACATGCAGCTGAGTGATGAGCGGGGTAGGGTCATATGAGTAATCATCATCAGAATCAGAGGATTGGTTCCGCAAGAGGGACTTGTTGATGGAAGAGAGACTGGGAGCACTAGCATTTGCGGTTTGGTACGAGTTCATGGTCTGACTAGAAATGTCTTTGGGCATCGGGTTGTGCAGTCTGGAGTTGGGCAAGGATGCGGTCTGAAAGGAATCAAGTGTCTGGTTGGATAGCTCGAGTTTTCTGGTGTCTCCCTCGTCAGTGTAATCTGGGCCATAGTATTGCGGATCCTCATGATCGGACTCATAGTCGACTATGGTGGGATGCTGGGCCGAGGCTCTGAATTTGTACTCCCCCTGAATCGGCGAATACAAGCTAGACGACACACTGAACTTGGGATTTTGGGAATTCAGCATCGCGTAGTGGCTAGCTATAGAAGTGGCCTCGCCTCTGGGATGCGAGTGGTGGAGGTGGAGGGTGGTATGTCAAAAGCGCCAATGGGAGTGTGAGTGAAGAACTATGTCAGACCAGTGCGGCTTTGCAGGAACGCGTCGGAGGATGATGGCTTTACTTGTGTGCGCAGAGGCTGTGCAATAAAGAGGCACAGAGACTGTTGATGGAGAGCAGTACTTATGGGGGGTTACGGTGGTATGTTACTCTTGTTCAGCAGGTGTTAATAAGCGGAGATAATGTAGGGTCCGAATTCTCCCATGATACAGCTCATCTGCGAGGATCTTAAGTGGATACCACGCTGCGACATGAGATGGAGCACTAGAAAGGCCAAAGAAGAAGGTGGTGGAAATCTAGAGTACTCAATTCAAAGAAGACATTGTTTTTTGAGTGATGCTTCGAATTTTCCTGTTTTCAAAATCGGCGGGGGAAAAGTCTTACTCTATTACTGTCAAGATGTTCGTTACAGATTGGAACAGTAAATTTACGGTAACAATGCGTAGATTTCGTAACCTGTGCACAGTTTCCGGATCCAGTGGGGAATTGACATTTGGATGGGCATTAATATCCGGTTTGAAAAGCAATTTTCTGATTCTTCGAGTAATCCCTAGAGAAAGTGTAGTCTCCTTCAATGGAGTCGATTTTAGGCGAAAACCTTGCTGTGTACCTGGGGTATACTCTTCTGTAGGGTAGCAAGTAGGGCCGCCGCGCACGTGACGATTTCACAACTCATCTCTGGGCTCGAATTGATCCACCACAACACCATGACGTCTTTCACGTGCCAAACCTGCTCCACTGTTTCCGATGACATTGGCAAACATCTATCACAGACAAGACATAAAAAAGTCACCTATGATCCGCTAGGTGAAACCATCGAGTGTCTGGGATGTGGTGATTCCAATATCCACGTCTTACGAGTCCTCAGATACAATCTCACAGCCTTGAGTTTATTGTGCAATCTATGCTATCTGCAGCTGGATTCCACAGCTACGGCCGAATATACCCTCTCCAATGGAACCCTCATGACCAGATTGCCTCAGTACTACACCTTCCGAGACCTTCTGTGTGAGAAGTGCGGCAATAACGAGTCCCTATTCTTTTGTAAGATCAATGGCAAGCACCATTTTGTGTGTGAAGATTGTAAGGGTGATTCAAAGGGCCCTACATATAAACCTGTTGATGAAGAATCTGAAAAAATTCTTTGTTCTTTGTTCGGCATAGAAGAATCCAACCTGAAGCCCCACTCAAAGTCCAAGGGCCCTAACAAAAAGGTCGACAAAAAGGGAGGAAAGAAAGCCGGGCCCAAAGTACTTGATCCGGAAGCCGAAAAACGAAAAGCTCATTATGAGAACACAAAGGCCACCAAGAATGCATTGAAATCGGGGAAAACCATCAAAGCTGTCAGTTCGGGAACCCAAAGCCCAAGTTTGTCCAGATCTGCTACCCCCGTGCTGCAAGACAAAACTAAAAACAACAATCCATCAAAGAGTGCCACCAACACCATCAAAGCGAAACCTCTGAAAGAATCGAAGCCAAAGAAAAGCCCTCCGCCTCAAAAATCAGGTGAGCCTACCAGACCCAAGTCAGGCCAGAAGAACCCCAGTCCTGTGAAGCCTGAGGGCTCCAAAACAGAAAAACCAAAATCAGCTTCTGATAAGAAAGCTCCTGAGTCTAAAAATGCTGGTAAAGGTGGCCAAAATGGGACCAAAGTGCCGGCCAATTCTCCAAAAGGCGACAAGGCCCCTAAATCTCAAACCAAAAAGGGCAGTCTGGAAGCTAAACCTCCTCAAGTCAAGGCTGCTGAGAAACTGAAGAAGTCAGGAAAACCCGAAAAAAATGCAAATGGTGGCGGGGAAACAAAGGAAACTCAGAAAGCTCCAGTTCAAGCCCCACAAATTCGCTATCCTCCCGGAATTTCCAAATATGAGCCATCTCCAACCCCTAAACTCTCCTATGATTCTATGAATGAATACTTCAATGAGATGTGTTATAATCTTTTCCTAGAAGAGAAAATCAGTCTTAACACCAGCCCGAAAAGCTTGCTCACCTCTCAAGATTTTGATTTGGAGTGGTATGCTGAGCAAGATAGAAAACACAGGCAATTCAAGCTTAACATTTTATTAAGCCCTGAGTTTTTGGATCGGTTTCAGCAAAAGAAAATGCAAACCATGAAAAGAAAGCCGTTTAACGAGGGTCAATCAGTCATTTTGCTCTTGGGTGATGATATACCATGGTATGGAAATATCGTATATGCCGAGACAGAAGGTACGGGCAAGAAACTGGGCAAAAAAGGAAACTTCAAGGGCAGGAAAGGACCAAGAAAGGATAGCTCGCCGCAACTCCTTGAGTTAATTGTGGAGCTCTACCCCTGGAACAACATGCCTTTACCTACCACTTGTGATGTCAACATGCTTCGGATTTTACCCGTGTCGGTTCCTGTGAGTCGAGTATTCACTGCCATGTCTCGAATTCTGAATCCTAGATTCATAGATATGATTTTGGGAAAAAAACCAATCCGGCAAATCGTCTTCAAGAACTATTTGAAGTTCACTCGTGACACCTTCAATGAGTCTCAGAAAGTGGCCATGCAGTCTGTGTTGAACAATTCTATCACTGTTCTTCAGGGTCCTCCAGGAACCGGTAAGACCTCGACGATCTACGAAATTATTCTACAACTTTTGGATAACCTCAACACATATCCGATTTTGGTGGTGGCCGCATCCAATATTGCCATCGACAATATTGCTGAAAAGTTACTTCCCAAGCACTCTAATTCGATCTTAAGGATTGTCCTGGCGGAGAAAGAGTCGGAATACAACAGAGAGCACCCACTAGCATCAATATGCTTGCATCACAAAGTTTTTGATGGTTTACCGGCTCAACTCCAAGAATTGTTTCGTGAAATGAGAAGACCAAACTCAACGATAAGTGCAAACCAATTCAAAAAGCTCATGACCACCCAAATCAGCTACTCCGATAAAATCATCGCGCTGAGCAGAGTTATCTTCACTACTACTGTCCTGGCAGGAGGAAATCAGCTCAAGTCAATTCAAAAAATGCCTGTTGTTATCATGGACGAAGCCACCCAATCGTCTGAACCAACAACACTTATTCCGTTGTCCATGAACGGAGTCGAAAAGTTTGTTTTTGTTGGAGATCAACGCCAATTGAGTAGTTTCTCACAAGTGCCCAACCTCTCGTTGTCGTTGTTTGAGAGAATCCTTCTGAATGGAACTTACAACACTCCGCATATGCTTGATACCCAATACCGTATGCATCCTGCCATCAGTAAATTTTCAAGAATGAAGTTCTACGATGGTTTGCTCAAGGATGGTATCACCGCTGCAGACCGTGTCAAGGAGGGTATTCCAACTAACCCTCTTTTGTTCTGGGATACCAAAGGAAATGCTCCAGAAGGAACAGTCTTCTCAAGATTTAGAGAAGATAGTGGCCTTACATACTTCAACAAGGGCGAGGTGGATTATGTCCAGAAGGTTCTCACTTACTTGATCTACGAAAAAAACATCCCCAGATCCACTATTGGAGTGATTACTCCTTATAGAGGACAGCGTGATACTCTTTCTTCGACGTTGGTCAAAGATGAACTCGTCAATCCCGAAAAAGATGAAGTCCATATCGAAGTGGATAGAGAGGATTTCTTCAACGATTCCAAGCCGGTCACCATTCACAGTGTGGCGGATATCATGATAGCTTCAGTTGACGCTTTCCAAGGCAGAGAAAAGGACTTCTTGATCATGTCCTGTGTGAGATCCAACAAACAAAATAAGATTGGTTTCTTGAGCGATGCCAGAAGAATGAATGTTGCTCTCACCAGAGCCCGGTATGGAATGATTCTTATTGGTGACGTGAATTGCTTGAAGAGTGCTGACCCATTGTGGAAAGAATACATCACGTCTTTGGAAGAAAGCAATTCTATCTTTTCGGGCACTGACTTCAGTTACTCGTAAGTGGAAACTGAAGTTTGTATATAATTATATATTATCATTCGCTATATCTCTTTCTTCTCCGCGGGCGCTTGCTTTCTACTCCTGCGTTCTTTCAAAAGTTTTATAAGTCCAAAGAAAACAATGGAGCAAATTGGTCCAAGCAAGGGCAGGAACACGGCAAGTTTGTGCTCGTTAGGGAAGTAGGCTTGTTGCACCATTTCTTTCTCGAAAAAGGCCTTGTCAGATTTTCTAACGCTCTTAGCAGCATGCGATGCTGAACTGGAAAAGTTTTGGTTGGCCAAGTCCTTGACTGCAAGATCGTAGAATGAAAGGGATTCCTCAACATTCACTTTGGTGGCCTCGGGAATAGAAATTCCGCTGAACGAGCCTGCTAATTTCATCAACGCAGAAAGGTTGTTCAAGGAGATCTTGAGGTTCTTAAAAGCAGCTATTCTGTGGAAAGAGTCCAATCTCAAGGGTGTAGACTTAGGACTCTTAGGTACGCCTAATAATTCAAAAAGTTGTGAGGCAAAAACATCGAGAATAGGTTGGAGAATTTGTCCATCCATCTTTAAATTGGAACCCTTGAGGATAGGCAATTTTGGATTGTAGATGCTCACCCCACCCCATTGTGGAATCAAGAATGAATTCGTCTTGGAATTTTCCACGATCAAGGGGACATTTTCATAGTTACCCTTTGAAAAGTAAACAATGAAGTTGATGGAAGGTGAAATGTCATGGATGTTTAAATTCCACTCTCCATAGTTGACGAACGTGGATAATGCGTTTTGGGTAATGACATTGGCAGACAATGATTCATTAAATTCCGGTTCATTATGGAGCTTGGAGTAATATTGTATCTGGGAGCTGACTTTGAACGAGCAGTAGTCTTCAAATACAGCAAAAATTGGCTTCATAGATTCTAGGGCATTCTCGATATCCCACGTGACAGGTCTGCCGTCCTCCACAAAGAGGTTGAACACCACATTGTAGGAAGAGGAGTATGGAAACACAGAGTCGGAGTTCCTGTCTCCGGCCTGTAAAGCCGATATGATCAGAATCTCCTCCTTGAAGACTTGTTCAAGAAGAATTTGGCTTATGTAGTGTTCCAAGGATTCTGAATCGGTCACTTTAGAGTAGATCGTCAATTCTCTGGAGCTGCTAGCGATAGAATGGGAATATGGGTCTTTTCTATCACTCTTCTGGCCAGCAACATCAAGAACGGAAACCACAAGACTTTTGGACAGGTCAATAGTATGTTCCTTGGGCTTCAATGAGAGACTCCACAAGCCACCCATTTGAAACCTCTCGGCAAGAGCCTGGTCCACGAGGTGTTGAGCTTTATCAATGATCTCAGGCGAGATATTTTCGAAGTAAACAGGTACTTCAAATCTGACTGAGTCCTGAAACCCGTCCAATTTCTGCTGCACCAAGGGAATCGGAAGGTCTGCCTTGTAAATGCTAGTTGTGTAAAGAAACAAGGGGAAACCAAAGACAACAACAAAGAAAGACACAGCTAAAACAATAAGGTCTCTCGTCCGCTTCGAACGGGGAAGCTCGACTGGCGGGGCCATCTTTGGATATAGGGTGGATTGTGCGGTAGCTCTTGTTAGAATGTCGCGGTCGAGGCTGCGCGATAGGTGTTGTACGTGGAGACTGTACACGCGATAGATTTAGAGTGACGATATAAGAAATTCTAGATCGAAAAAATAAATCTGTAATTGAAGTTTGGTTACAGGCTATAGCTGAAGGTTATTATATGAGAACATTGTAGGTAACTTTAATGAACGGTTTATGCAGATTCTAATGGAACGATCTCTGGCTCAAAATGTATTGGAGAGAGCTTCTTGTTTTGAGTGTGTTCCTCAAGTTGATTCAAAAACCAAACTTCATTTTCCTAATTGACCTTCATTTCGCAGTTGAACACACCCAGTGCATAATATGACAAAACTACATTCACACTTGGAAGAAAGGTACAAAAGAAATTGAAATTAATAGTCATGAAAAAAAGGCTACTATTTTCTTATACCTTTTTAAGAGAAACTTTATTACCAAAATTCACGATCTCAAGTATTATTGGGATCAGAGAATTCCTTGAGATCATAAATGTAATTAACAAATGTTACTTACAGATCTCTCACTCACAGATCTCACTCAAGGTAAGGTTCCACAGGACATTGTGAATTTCTAAGATCCCAAATACAATTTGCCAAATCACAAGAAATGATTCTTCTCTAGAATTAACCATTTCAATGATCAAACGATTCATAACCATAATTGCTGCTTTCATTTGGTTGACTTGCTTGACTGGTGGGGCATACTTTCGTCATCATGCATCTGCGCGAACGCAGTAGTGAGTAACTCTACTCCAGACGTGTACCAGAAAGCAATCCTGAGTCCATACTTAGCGATGTTTAAGAAAACTCCACAAGTCAAGTCCGCATCGAATATCAAATCTTCAGAGAGACGGTACTTGCTTAGTGAAATCTGCAAACAGTATGGCATCGATAAAGAGGCTCTTACCAAAGAACAGGAGTTGCTGTTAGCTCCCGCCACCACTAAACAGGCTACATACCATAGCATTCAAGATCACAAGGGAGTTATCTACTTCACCCCGGATGAACAGCCGATCTGGTTTCGTGTGCGTGATTCACAGTTGTACCCCACCATATACACGTTATGGAGAGCAGCGTACTTGTTGCCCATCATCTTGACCAATGACCACGTCGTGGACCGTATTATTGGCAATGCCAACTTGATGTTGCCTGGATGTATTCCACCGTTGCCAAGTTCGGCCACCAGAGGTGCTTTAGTGGCTGTGGCCAGCTATAGGTCCCCAACAGTTATCAAAGCCATTGGTACCTGCGCTTTGAACCTTTCCCAATTCGATGATGTTCAAGGGAGACTGGGCGAAGCAGTGATCATAAAACATCGCATTGAGGATGAGCTATTTAATATGTATCAGGGTAATGTTCAGATTCCTGAAACCGTTGAAATTATAGCTCCAAGCCGTAGCGAGCAAGAACCAGAGGAGAGTCAGGGCGAAGAAGCCACTGATACTACTACTGATACTGAAAACATTCAAGCAGAGGCGGAGAATGGTGGTGAGGAGATTCCTTTGGATTCGAAAGCCCCAGCAGATTCCACGTCAGATGTGGAAGAACTCGCTGAGACGGTCCAGGAATTGGCAGTGGAGGATGTGGATAACTTCTTCATCCGGTCGTTTCTACAATCCGTCAAAAACTTCAAGATCGAGGTGCCTATTAATGCATCTAGGTTCATGTCAGAGTACATCTTGAAACAATTCCCCAAAATGGATCCGAAATTCTGCAATATCAAGAAATCGTCGTGGAAAAAAAGTGCCAAGTTCTTGAAAGCCTTGGAGAAAATGAAGTATGTTTCCTTGAAAGGAAAAGGTGACGACGTCAGCATTGTGGCCTTCACAGTACCCCCAGAAATCATCCGTGACTTCATTCCTCATAGAACTATGGACAGCGTGACCGGTTCTGGCACAACTGCTAGCAAAAAGGATTTGCTGAATAAATTGACGGTGTTGTCACTCTATAAGCCGGTCAACAAGCACAAATTGATGTTTGGCAAATTGAATCTCGAAATGCAAAACCTCTACACTTCTCCGGAGCTCAAGAACATTTTGAACGACTACATAAAAGTGGCAGATCTTGCAGACAAGAAGAATCCTAAGATGGTCAAATATGATTCGTTACTATTGTCCGCGGTGCCGCTGTCAGAAGAAGCTTCCACTCGTGATAAGCTCTTCACATCCTTTTTGAAAGGATTCTCCCCCAATTACACGGTGTTGAGCCCTGGTGAGTCCTACTCTTCCAAGAGTGTGGTCAAGAAAGGAGAACCCAAGAAGGTTCAAGTGCTCACACAAACGGTTCTTGGTAGGAAGAAAACAACTACTGTGGTGGAATTTGAACAGTTTAACATTAAACCACAAGAGCTTGCCGAGGCCTTAAAGGTGAAATGCTCGGGGTCCACTGCAATAGGCCCCTCTAAGCATAATCCTGCATTGGTGGAGGTGATGGTACAAGGGCCTCACGGACCCACTATAGTGGAGTACTTAAAGGAAAAGGGTGTGCCAATACTGTTCATCAACTTCGAAGACAAGAGCAAGCAGAAAAAGAAAAGGTCGTGATATTAAATACTATAAGCATCGCCAGTAATTAAAAGAAAAGTGAGGAGGTGGAACTAGAATCATGTAGCACTGACAATCAGAAAGAAATTTCAATAATCTTTTCAGCGTTTCCAGCGGTGATGAATGCTGTTTTAGTGTCTGGGTTGATTTGAAGTGCCTGAGCTGCCACACCTCCAGGGTACAGATGAGCGTTACGGCACTGGCTGATGTCCAAATACTTCAACGGCATATAAGCACTGAGTATAGCATCCACACCAGCTCTGGTGACTCTGACACAGCCCTTGATAATGAGCTTTTCTAATTTGGTAAGATTAAGCGACAATGCCACCAAGGACGAGTCACTTACCGCTGAGCCACAAAACGAAAGGTCCAACTCTCGGAGATTCGGACACCCAAGACAGAGGACCTCGATGGCTATATCCAGTAGGGCACAGCAAAAATTGAGATTGAGGATTTCAAGATTGGGTGCAGCATTGGCGAGTGAGATGATCGTCTTATCAGATAAAAATGTGCAGTCTTTGAGCGACAACTTCTTCAAGTTTGGAAATGACTTATAGGTCCAGTACAGGAAGCCGAGATCAGTGATCGTTGTGCACCGGGTCAAATTCAAACTCTCGAGTGTATCATTGGCGTGGAAAGCAATATGATACATGATGCTGTCTGTAAGGTGCTTACAGTAGCTCAAGTTGAGGATCTTAAGGTTTCTTGAACCCGCCTCAAGATTATAGATACCTTCTGAGCCAGGGAGATGTAGGAGTGAGCTACCGGCCTTGGACTTCCAGCCAATCAAACGCTCCACAACATTGTCCGTGACTTTACGGCAATTTGACAAGTTGACTTCCTGCAAATGCTGTCCCACCGAGGGGGACGTGAGATCCATAATGGCCATTGCACTTACTTCCCACAATGAACCCATCTTGAACACTTGGATCTTTCCTGACATACCGATTTCGTTCACCAAGTAACTGAATCCTTCATCAGTTACATGAAAGCAATTGGAAATGTTGATTTCCTCTGGACGGGACCCAACAAAATCGGTAATATGAACAAGTGCTGAGTCTGTAATGCGTGTGTTCCAAGGAGTTAAATCCAACACATTAAAAAGGTTAGGCGCAGCGTAAAGTAGTTGCCTCCAGCGGCGGCATACCAATCTTAGCTTCATAAGGTCCGCTAGCGAAAGGTATTCAAAGCTTCGGAGCAAGATTGTGGATGGAATCGAGCCCGTGGGCACCAAAACTGATGACCGCCTCCTGCCTGCGAGAGAGGACAATTTGATTCTTTTGTTTGCCGGCATGTACTGGAAAGAGTTGTTCCTTGATAGGTTAGCCTGAAAGACACCAGCAGGTGTTAGAGGGTTCATAGGAGGAACTGCAAGGTCCAAAGGACCGCGTGGAAGCTGCATTTGGTTCTCTGTCATGGAATATCTCTTCCTGCTCCCGTGCACATCATCATTGGAGGAGATGGTAGTCTTCGCCGTGGAAAATGACTGCAACTGTGATGACACAGAATCATTGCTGACACCAGAAACTGGTGAAACAGATCTAGAAAGCGAAGCTCTATATTTTTTGACTGATTCAGTATCGAAGCTCCAAGAAGCATTGAATAAATTGGGTTGATGTGTTTCGGGAGAAGCATTAAGAGATGTAGGCTTCAAAACGTTGAGATCATTGAACGGTAGCGTAATGTTGTTGTTTGGAGATGGAGTTGCAAAAGACGACGGCGTTTCATTTACCTGTGATGTCTGTAGAGAGTACTCATTGTTTAAGTCCTGGCGAGCATTCGCAGTTTGTCTCATTTCCTCCACAATATTAGGGTATTTAAAGCAAACCTGCTCCAAGAGGTCAGAACGAATGACAATGAGTTCGACCGAAGAGACCGACCGGATGGCAGCACTCCTGGTCATGTTGTTTTTGCCCTGCAAAAGCTTGAGAAATGACATTTCACCAAAGTAGGAACCATCTTTAAGACGCGCTAGCACGACTTCCCTATTGTTAACGTAGTCCACGACCTCCACTTCGCCGTGAGTGATGAAGTAGATATCCAGCCCTGTGTGCCCTTTCCGTAGGATGTACTCAAAAGGCTTCAGACTGATGGGCTCAACGCCTAGCGCAAGCTTATGTATGATATTCTGGGGTAGGTTGGCGAAAATCGGCACTGATTTGATGAAGTCCTGGATAGACACAGTCAGGTCAACGTTGTCAGCCAGCGTGACACTGATGCTTTGTGTAGCATGAACTAGTTGAGAGAGCGGCAGCGGGCTGGTAGAGCTGGATATAATAGAGGACACGATCGGGCGCAAGGAGAGCTCGTGGGCACCCACGGCAGGAGACTTGGAGACTTTGAGGATGGGAATGTCTGCCTTATTTTTCTTCTCTTGCATGGCCAAGCGTTCCTGGGCTTCGTCACGAATACGACGTTCGATAACAGGGTACGATCGAAGAACTCCATTTAATGAGTCAGCTGTAAGCACTCCTGCCAAGACACGCTGGTTGGCTACCACAGTTGCAGTACGAGGACGGTTGTATAGAATACCGATCTCACCAAAGAAGGAACCTGTGTTCAACTCAGCATATACGGACTCTCCATCGGTAGATGTAACACTCACGCTGCCTTTAAGTATCCAAAACATGGACAACGCAGGATCTCCTTCCTTGATGATGTACGCCTGGGGATGGTACTGAAATAGTTTGAGCTTAGAGGCCACTTTAGAGTGGAACAGCTTGGGAGCGTCTTTGAAAAGAGGGAAAGTCTGGAGACGGTTCATGAGCGTGGAAGGGATGTTAGTTTCCAGGCGTTCATCGTCACTTTCACTCTCATGAGTGTTGCTTGTATCAGAGATGGGCGAAGGGGCTATGGAACGCAGTGGTATATCGGGTTCTGTTTTGTGCTTGATATGGCCAGCTAGTGGCGACGAGCTCGGCGGCTGGAAGCTTCTTAAGGGCAGATTCATACCGGCAGACGAGTTTATATCATCAGATTCTAGAAATAAAGAAGAACGGGATGTTAGCGGTTACAGGAGCAGCGTGCTTGGGATGATGGATAAGCTGCGTTTGAATTGGAGATTTGCCGAGGGGAATAGCTGTGCCAAGGGTCTTGGGAAAATCAGGGGAATATATGGTTTTATTTTAGGCGGGGCTTGGAAGGGCGGAAGTATGTGGGGAGAGTGTGTAGGTCTGGTGATGATAGTTGAGAGTAGTTGGAAAAAGGTGGTCGCATTTTGTCGTAACGCTGCACCATGCATAGATAGATTCCCCATGCGGCACTGTCTGGGTACTAGAAGCACGCTACGGGTAGCCAAGGAGGAAACCCCTGAGAAATACGGATCGTCAGGCAAAGCTTAATTAACTTACATGAATTTTAAGGCTGCAGTGAGCCCTAAGAGAACCAAGCACAATGAGCTTGTCGTGGAATACAATAAAGTACTCACGATAAATTAAGCATTAAACTGCTGAAGCACAATAATCTTATATTCGAGCGCAGCACACTCAATAATTGCAAGCCACTACATTACTTCAATATGGGGTCAAAAGTGCAGCCGTGAGCCATGCTTCCAATAGTGGCAACCGTTTTATTTTTGGCAGACATACATGGGAAAAGGGGCTTGGTGGCTTAGGCAAACGGTCTGGTGTAGAAGCTCCAAAATTTTGTTCCAAGCACAACATTGCTGCGCAATCTGGCATGCGCGACACCTGAGCAATACATTATAGAATATTGATGAACATCAGGGGCAGCATTTTCGGTGCAGGACTACGTCGGTGACGACACCCTCTGGACATTCCTCATTCCAGAAACTACCGTGGCCATATACACGCATATAAATATATATACATATATTAGGAGTTGCTATTGCTGCACGTCTTCGGGGTTCTTAGTTTAGATCTCCGGCTCTTTGGCCAGCATGCTTATGCTCACGCATATCCTATCCCCGCACACGCAAAAGCTGCGAAGGCCTCAGGTGATCTTTTTACGCTACTGGCTTATGTTCCCATTTTGTGCGAGATTCTTACCCCGTGCAGAAGGCTTCTTCTTCGCAGTGACAATAGGCCCTCGCGTGCATTGCTGCAGGATAATAGAAAGTAGAGTCGGCAACTGCCACCTTAGTTTGTACTGACGTCACTAACTTTAATCAGGTACCTAGACAATACGTCGCTTTAAGTTAATGTAATGCTTAAGCAGCTAAAAATAGAACATAAAACAAACTGTGGGACTCTCTTGAAACTCGCACTTGAATTACTACAATTCCTTGATTACTTGTACCTAAAACTCGAGGAAACTGACTCTACACTCTACATTTGGTTCGTATGTTCCGTTCAGACTTCCTATATACACATTAGAGCCTGAAGTCAATAACAGCTGCCGGACCGTTGGTGCTGCTCAAAGTGCACTGTCCTATCAAATTGGGGTTTTTGGTGCCGGGAGGCTGGAGTGCGTACACGGCCTCCGAGGCTGCCTTGATATTCTTGATGATCTCTTCATCACTGAAATCGCACCGGCCCACAGGAATGTAAAGCTGGTCGCGCTTTTGTTTGAAAGACAAGGAATCAGATGATTTATCCAACATGGCGATAATATCGTCTCCAACCGTATTTTTCTTGAAAGAAGGCATTAAGTTCTTGGTTCCTAAGTCACGTGCAATTGGACGGAGCAACGACACCATTTCGGGCGATGCGAAACATTGTGTGAATTCTTTAAGTTGCACCTTTCCTTGCTGAATTTCTTCAATCAATTCCTGGCCACCAAGCTTGTACGTTTTTCCAGATTGCTCAAGTTTTTCTATCTGGTCGGCATTCTGCGTGAAAATCAAGGGGTAGTTGGACCGGATGGATTTAGGGAAAACGACTTCACCTCTCAAAGGCTTGGATCCCTTTTCAGGAAGGGTGACAATTTGTAGACTGACCGTGGTTCTGGAAGCTGGCTTACCCACCTCAGACGCACGCATGTATTTCATGGCGGTAGGAATGTCCATGTACAAAGGATGTTGCTGGGGAGCACCCCTGTGCTTTGTCTTCTTGATGGTGGCTCTCTTAGCGAGGATTCTAAGATCTTTCACGGCATTGTGTTTGGGAGAAGGTCTAGGAGAAGCATGCTGAAGAAGCGAGGCAGAATTCCAAAACGAACGTGCCAAAGGAAAAGAGGGTTTGCCCCTGAAAACAGCTGGGATCATCTCTATGTAGGTAGTCATGGATACTGAAATTTTTTAACGAGTGAGTGAGCGCACGTGCCGGCGCACGTGCACACACACGTGACTATATCTCACGAGTGTACTTCTTGGAAGTGCATGTAATCAGGAGTTTGCTCACGTGACTACCACGTGCTAGAGTGTCACGCGTTTCATGCTAGGTGAGCTGTTTTTCCAGACGCGGGCTGTGATGAAGCTAGCATAACTCACGCGGTAGGAGTGCATACAGTATCAATGGAAAAAATAGTAGCCGCGGCAATTTTCTCTCCACAATAGGAAACAGAAAAGCAGAGTGTGTATATCTCGACCTATATACCGTACGTCCATCTCGAGTTCTGCACCAAGAGCGTGGTCCAAGACTTCACCACCAGCCTCACATGCAAGTGGAGTCAGCAAAGGCTGTGAATGTCCACACTTTCAAAGACAAAGAGGTTTCAGGAGGGAACAGTGAAGCCGCAGATTCTAGAATATGGTAGTCAAGCCAGATCACTAACGGTTTTATCGAGAGGCGCAGGAGGGTGTTGCGAGCTATGGTCATACAGAAAAGGAGAGACGCGGGAGGTGTTAAATTTTGACAACGTCCCTGCGATCGAGAGTCTAGACCGCAAGGCCCAAATTCAATGTAACGTGATAACAACTTTAAAAATACATTATACATTGATCCAAATTAGTTTCGAGAGGAGCTCCGAAAAAGCCGCATTTGGGTTTGGGTGCATGCTAAGCCTAATTGGAACTGCGGTTAGAGTCCGCAAGTTATAGAAGCAGAGAATCAGTGGGTATGAAGCGTGTTCAGAATGGCCATTGCAAAAAAAAAACGTCGCAAGTAAAAAAAGAGTGGCAGGTTTGGCGGTGTACTAATTGGTAGCGTGGGTAGTGTGATGATGTGGAAAAATTGGTGAGAAGTTTAAAAATGGTTAGAAGCGTGGAAAATTTGGTCAATGCTTGGAATATTGTTTCTAGCCAGAAAATTTTCTTTTCCAAGTGTGGAAGATTGTTTACAGTATGTAAGACTATTTGTAGAAGCGAAGCTCACTTGGAGCATAAACGAATGTTTAGAGTTGGGGAAAAGTCGAAAAAAAAATAATTCTAACCGAAATATTATTTAGAGCGTGGGAGTGAAGAAGGCCCAAACGTCTAAAGTCCGGCGTAGCCAAGTTGATGAAATAGCTCGATCATCCCCATGATACATTGTAATGCAATGGTCCGATGCGAATGCATCTTTAAATCTCCTTCGCATGAGATAGAAAATGGGCTTAGCATGAGCCCCCAGGGGGCAAGACACCTAGAACCAGGCCAAGATCATGCCCAATTTACAAACCCCAATCAAAGGCAAATTCCACATTCCTCCAACTTGAAGGTTGGTGGTCTGGAGCTTTGTGGACAAGGGAAGTAGAGCCCAGATGGGAAGCGCAGGAGGAGACTGCAGTTCCCAGTGAAGTAAAGAGCCATGCGTGTAAATCTGGAGCTGCGCGTTCACGCGTCTGGCTTATTCATTACTACAGGAAGCCCCGGCTATTACTAGACGCACTATACCTGCCGCTGGCGCAAGCGCGGTCTCGAATTCCTTACAACAGACAATAACAAGGAAATCTTTATATATTGGAGGATCCATGGCCTTCGCAGCATCGAAATTTCGGGTCTTTTTAAAGTCTAAATCCCATTGCTGTCACCCCATTCTTTGCGTTTCACTAATACGTGTATTATTTCGCGCCTGCAATAGTCATTGAGAAGCCGCTGCGCCTAAGGTGATATCGATTCTCGCGTGTGCCAATAAATAGCCATCTCCACATTCTCGCCCTGACCTCACTGGGTCCTCCGTGCACGCCCTACTGCTTGAACGAACTCCTTCCTGGAGCCACATATCGTTGAACTAAAAGAACCCGTTTTATTTTTATTTTTTGAATCTTGCGTTTCGCTTGCAAGTTATTTATTAAGAACATTCTTATTTTTATTTTCGGCCTTATTTACCTTTTTGACAGAAAAGCGGGGTACTCATTGCTTGTGAAGCCTACGTCATTTACGCCCTACTTGATCTGAATTGCCCCTTTTGCTGGATCCACTCGCTAAATCGCCATCAATTTATTTGCTGAATCTCGGATACAGTCCGTTCACTTTATTGCCAATTTCAGTCCTCAAAGAACGACTGATTGAAGGGCCTTGATCCATATTTCTTGTGCCTATTCCATCACTTCACAATGAGCGTGCCCGCTAATATAAGAGCCTATGGCACTTCAGAACCTTCTGCTGCCGAACTTGCGGCGCTACTGAAACTCCCTACACGTACTATTGATATCCAGGGGATCTCAGCTGAGGTACCCGTGTCTCTTGTGGCCTGCTTTGACCATCTCTTGAGTGATGGTATAGTGGAGGGCATCTTCCGAGTCAGTGGTTCTGTCCGCAAAATCAAAGAAGTCAAAGGCGACTATTCGAATCTCGATAGTTGGCTTGAAAGTCCCCGCAGCAAGCCTTTGCCTCGTGATGTTTCTGGAGTTTTGAAAAGGTATACTCGAGATTACTTCCATGCTATAGGAGGCTTGTTTACGCCGTCCGTGTTGGCCTCGTTACATAAATTATACATTGCCCATGTACTGAATGTACCTTCTCCAAAGGTAAAGAGGTCGACTTCTTTTAGCTCAGAACTACCCTCGGTGTCTGAAACAGACATGGACCATACACCAGTATCGGAACCTTCAGGATTGATAAATTCCACTAGTGAGCTTCTAGCGTCGAAAAACCCATCGTTCAAAAATGCCTTGTTCATCTATTATCTCAAGATGCTTTCTCTTTTGACTGCTCATGAAGAAACTACAAAGATGTCTAGCACCAACTTCTCCATTTTGTTTCAACAGCACATCTTTGAGACATCCAACCTCTCGGAGCTTTCAGCTTACCAAGGCTTGCTACTGTTTTTAATTGATAATTTCAGTGCCTTGGCTACTAAATATGCTGCGGACCACGAGTTTTATGGCCTTGTTGAGGAATCCGACAATGAACTGGATTCTGATTCGACCGAGTCTGCCGAATCTCCCATCTCGTCGCCTTTGACTGAGTGCTTCTCCAATAACCAATGTACTTTGGAATCTCGCCGCAGATCCTCCATTTCCAACCGTCTCAGCTCACTTTGGGAAAGCTATAACATGCCAGTCCGAAGCTCCAAGAGGTTCTCTCTCTTTTCTAGAAACTCCGATAAGTTCCCCTCAGAAAACCGTCCCGTGTCACCTCAAGATCCTATGCCTTCATATGAGGAAATGGTGAATAGAGCAGCTTTGCCTACAAATACTGAACAGGTGATCACCAAGAGCTCCAACTTGGACGCATACAGCTCTTTCTTGGGCCCCTCCACCATCAGCCCCAATACTAAATTGGCCTCTAGTCCTTCGCTACAAAGCATCCTGGAGCACGGCCCCGTTGCACACTCGCCTGCTTCTAAACTACTGATACCCACGGACAATTACTTTGAAAACGTGCCTGGAGCCCAGAGCACATCTGATAAACCTGAGACCAAGAAAATCCGCCCTGCTCTCAGCACCTCGGTCCCGCAAAATCTGCATGGTAGTCTGTCGTCAGTAGCCGTGTCGGATGCGAACCTATCGCCAAACTTGGAAGCAGTTTCTCCACTAACACCACCCGCAAGCAGTCCGATTCTACCGCAAAATACCCAGACAATAGGTGAGCCTGAAATGGCTTCGGCTAAAAATAGGGCCCCTATAGAAACAAAACGTTCTTTTGGTAGAAGACTATCAATGAGACTCCGAAAGAAAATCAGCAGCTGAGTAGATGAGCTTGCCCTCTTTCGGATAGAAGTATCTTGGGGTAAAATATTGTTTTATATGTATTTGGTTTATATAGGTTTTATGGGAACGTGTATGGTATTTGGGTATTTCGCACTGTAGGCCAAATGGTACCCTCATGATAATAGGATCGCGTCTGCCACACAATGTTAGCAGCTTTTGCGCTAATGCTTCTATCAGAAATCCACACCATCCTTTAAATCTTTTAAACCATTCCGAAAAACTAGACCGCTTTCTGGCGTCCCTTCTTCCACTGATCCTGCATCCTTTCGTTTCATATCTTTGACCCTCATGTCCCATCAATTGAAAGTACTAGCGGGCAACAAGGTCATTGGCTATCCCGATGGAAATATTCTTAGCTGGTGCCCCCAAATGGACCTCCTAGCCTTGTCTATGAACCAAACATCTATCTGGGTGTTCCGAGCCGACGGTGAACGAATATACTCTATCAACAACCGCTCCAAAATTCTCCACCTACAGTGGAGTCACAGTGGTAAGTTCTTCGTGGTTTCTGGAACAGATAACATGATCAAGGTCTACGATTCTAATACAGGCAAGTTAGTGAACAACTTCTCCACCAATGCCGATATGGAGATTACTTTGGTGAGTTGGGAGGCTATTGACATAGATAAGTCTGTGAAGCAGGGCCAAGATGTGACCCCGTTTCAGGACTTGTTTAAAGTGGAAATTCTAAATAACATGCCTAAACTCGCCAATGAAAGCACGTCACTCGAGGTATCTGAGATCTCCGACCCTTCCAATGCTCCTGAAAAATCTGTTTCCGTGACAAATACCAATGAGGATAAATCCGCTATGGATTATCTATTTGTTGTCAATGCCAATTCACGTGTTTCCTTTACTTTTGACAACTTATTCACGGTCTCCAATATCGAGCTCCAAAACGAACTCTCTGTCTTGCATCATCTAATGGCCCACGACTTGTTCTCCCAGTTTTTGTTGGTCAAGGACACAAGCTCAAACTTGTATTTGCAGGAGTTGACTATAAATGTGGGTCAACTGGCGCAAAGAAAAAACCTCTTCGATGCCATCAGCTGGGCTTCCAAGCTTATTTCCATAATGAACCATATCACCGAACAGCTAGAGGCCATAAAAACTGAGGCAAAGACATTTATCAGTCTTTTTGATCGGTACTTGTCGAATTACAAAGATGCTTTGTATGAAGATGTTGATCTCACAATAAATTTTCCAACTCCTGAGCTGGTAGAGGAGGCAATGTTTGATGACATGACTGGGATGCTCCTCACTGGGCTTATCCAGGCCAAAATGAAAGATTACTGGCTCAATCAATTCGGGGAAAAAGGCATTCTCAGATTGTCCACCATCGGAAACGCATGTTACGATAACTTGAGGAAGACCATATTCACTCAAATCATTTTGGCCTCAGAAAAAGCCATCATTCTTTTGAGCTATTTAGAGAGTGTTGCCACCGCGGAGTCGTATCTCCGGAGAGAGATGTATGGAATCGACCTATCGGTGGTCAGCCAAGCTTTGAAAAACGCACAAACCGTCATCAAGGATCTATATGCTTTTATTTGGGAATTGAACAAGGAACATAACTCGTTCAATGTGTTCTTGAATTGGGCCAAAGTCGAGGTGATACAAAAGCTCTCTAAGGAGGATACTGACCCCGAAGAATTCTTTAAAGAGAATCCTAACCTCAACTTCCAAGCAACAGATGTTATGGAGTACATTGACAAGTATTTGCTCGACTCTGTTCTATGGCATTTCATAGCCCCAGAACTGTGCAACACAGAAGTTCTTACTAACAAAAATACCAGATCATTAAATGGAAAACAAAACATAGAGGTTTTACAAACGGACATCAAGGCCGTGACCGATGGAATAGAACAATACTTGGCTAAAAATGTCTCGTTCAAGGAACCTCAACATTTGAATATCCATTGCAAAGATAAGAAGACGGATATCGAGCTTTTTCCTTCAGGCATCTTAGTCGCTGCTGCTTCCGACGCTACATTAGCAATTGTTCAATTCGAAAATATATCCCAGAGAAGGACAGAAATCCAGTTCCCAGATTCCATCATTGCACACAAGATCATTAGCATCGACAAAGTGTTGGTGTTGCACAAGAATTCGGACACCAAATACTCCATCGACTTGATCCAAGTGCAGTTGAGCAATGTGTCGGTTACTTTGGACCAACAAACCATACTCAAGTCATTGGAGTTCACTCCAGACACGTTTGTGAAGGTTCCAAAGTATATGACACTCAACAGCATCAGCAACGATTCGCATATAATCGGGTTGGTGATGGATGAGTCCAAAAGGCAGTACGTGGTGTTTGAAATATGATTATTTATAGAAATTGTTCCTCAGGCTAATTTCATAGTCACCCTTGGAGTTCACGAAGAATTGTTTCTCCACGTATTGCCGATAGTAGAACTTAATGTTACGTTCATTTGGTACCAATGTTTTGTGTTGCACATGTTTCTTGACCAAGGGAGACACTTGCTTATCTTCACAGGCCTTCTGCCTGATGCTGGAACGATAGAAGTTAGGATTAATCCCTTGGTCAGATTCGATGAATTGAATAAGGTACTTGAGGTCAGATTCCTGGATAGCCTTGAAGTCCTCAACAAGTGCCTTTGCATAATTTATCTTCTTCTTGAGTTTGGACTCTCGTATAGTCACACTTTCTGGGAGACCATAGCGATTGGGGTGGTAGAAAATCCCCATGGGCTGGATTTTAAGTCCCAGCAAGCGGGTGGCATTTTTAAGTATAAAAGAATGGAACTTGGCATACTTATCTCGGAGTCTTTGGAGTGTTTTTTGTCCTCTAGAACTAGGACTTGGTAGAGGTGTAAGCACATCAGAAGGATCCTCCATATTAAGCTCAGTCATTAGTGAAAACTCTTGGACTGGCTCCAGCAACTGTAATTGTTGATGGTACAATGCTATGGACTTTTCATCCCCAAAATCGTCTATGAGATGCACCTGGGGCCATACCTTCTTGAATGCACTATACTTGATGTGCTGGAACTCACGTGCCCATGGCTCCAGAGGGCCCCTAGGTTTATAAACGAGATCCAACAACTGGTGAAACAATTTGTACTTCCTCAGAAGAATGTCATCTATGATGGCCATGCATTTATCGTAAGCCTTTCGATCCACCACTGAATACGTGGGTGCCTCTTTGGCAGTGAGGAACTCAAAGCGTACATTGGTTCGGAGCCGTTCTAGACTATTCGTATCTAGTGGCAAGCGGATGATCTTGCGGTAAAGCGTACGATAATACTTTAGAGACATAGGACCACTGACAACACTGAGCACGGCACTAAGGACGTCAACACTAAACAAGACAATACTGAGCACGACTATACTGAACAGAGCAGTATTAACTATGTGGAGTCCGCAGGCAGTATATATAATGCCTCTTCTCAATCGCGCACTAGTATACTGAGAACCAAGGTCCTAGCGAAACGTCGCTCGCATGCGTACGCGAAACCATCCACTCAAAAGTACTAAAGTACTAAAGTACTACTACTACTACTACACAAAAGTCCCACATAGACCATGGCATTAGCTGAAAGCGTGCTACGCAAAATCAACAAGGCGGGACTCTTACCGAAGATCATCCAGAAGCTTCCGGTCTTCTCCTTAGTATTGGCCTTGGCCAGTATAGCCTGGCTCCTCAACCTCCCCATGGACGGCCAATACAGACACACATACATTTCTGAAAATGCATTGATGCCCGGCCAAGTAACCTCTTACTTTCGGGAGAGTGAGTGGAACTACGTGAGGGGGTTTCGCTCTGAGGCCAGCAAGTGGGACTTTGAACAAGTGTCCCAATCCAACCCTGAGCTTGAAGGCTGGCTACAGGATATGGAGATGACAGTGTCTCACTATGACGACCCCAAAAACAATGTTTCCACAATGTACTCGTTGATGCATGCTCCGCGGGGGGATAATACTGAGTCATTGGTTTTGGTGGTGCCGTACTTTACCTCGGATGGGAAGCGCAATGTGGGTGGTTTCTCCTTGGCTCCTGCCTTGGCCAGGTACTTTGCACGCATGTCCATCTGGTCCAAGAACATCATCATGGTTTTCCCGCGTGACTCCCATTCGGTTCTCCGCTCATGGGTCGAAGCATACCATACCACTTTAGATGTCACTGCAGGTTCCATCGAAGCAGCCATTACCATGGAGTACGCCTCTGACGTTGACAACTTTAACCATTTGGAAATCTTCTACGAGGGTCTCAATGGCCAGTTGCCTAACCTTGATCTCATTAACACTGCCACCACCGTTGCCAGAAACGAGGGCATTAAGGTTGGAATCCAAGATACCTCCAGAAATGATCTTGACAGAAACGATTACTGGTCTCGTTTGCGTATTTTGGCACACGGAATATTCAGGTTGGCTTTTTCTGAAGCTAATCAAAAACCTTACGGATGTGAAGCCTTTTCGGGCTGGCAGATTCAAGCCATGACATTGAAAGCAGTGGGTGAAGGAGGTCCAGATATTACTCAGTTTGGAAGAGTGGTGGATTCGACTTTCCGCTCGGTGAACAATTTGCTTGAGAAATTCCACCAGTCGTTCTTCTTTTACCTTTTGCTTTCTCCATACCATTTTGTGTCTATCGGAACATACTTACCCTCAGCAATCATTGTTGCTGCTGCGTTCTTCGTGAGTTGCTTGTACTCACTTGCCTCAGGAGTATCAACAATAGACTTCCTCTACAACATCAAAAACATTTTACTTTTCTTTACATGCATTGAAACATTCTCTTTAACTGGGGCTATCTTTTTGCAGAACATTGCCATGGGATCATCTGCTCAGGATATCAAAACTTGGGCCATTGTGCTTACTTTGATAACAATACAAACGGTTTCTTCAATTGGAACTCTCTTCAGAGGCTCCTTGCCCGTGTTCTTCTCAAGACCATTGTCTCACATGCTCTTGTCATTTGCACTCTACTTCATTGCTATGCTTATCATCAGTCTTTTGATTGTGCATTTCTCGTTGGCCTTATTTATTGGCATATTCGCTTTTCCCTTGACATTTATACAGTCGTTATTGAACCAAGTTGACCAGGGTACTATCTCTAAAGCCAAAGCAGACTTGAAGATTGCTGTGTGTCTCTTTATTTCATGTCCCTTTACCGTCATCCTCGGCTTGGGCTACATTCTTGACGGTGGAAAGATTCCAGGAGCTCTATCGTTGGTTAACAGCTTACTCAAGTCGTGGAACGAGATGCAAAGCTGGACTTGGTTTGTGATTGCCTTGGGCTGGTTCCCTGCCTGGTTTACTGTTGCAACTAGTTGTGCTTTTGGAAACTTTACCACTACTTCAAAGTCGAAAGAAGAGTGATTGGATGCGCTATGCTGTTCGAATAAACGATTGTTCAGTACTCTATTGTAAACGTTCTAATGTCGTCACACTCTATACTTGGAAACAAAAGCGGCGTGGAATTTGCTCCATCTGTCAATCCATTCAGACCCTGGGGCAAGGAAGGTAGTTCTGATGTGGTAAGTGCCCGGAACTTGTCCGAAACCACTGCCTGGTACAGAGCAGATTCCTGTTTCTTCTAACAATTTCTCACAGTACAATTCGTCTGCCTCGGATCCAGTAGACTCGCTCTCCTCAAATAATTTAGGGTATGTTTCTTTGGTGACTTCCAACTTAGGGAAAAGGTACATTGCGCCCTGGGGCTTGTTGCATGAGATATCGGTCATTTTGGAAAAGGCTTCAAATAAAAGGTTGGCACGTTTCTGTAAAGAGTCATGAATCTTCAGAGTCTCGGCATTGTAGGTTTCATAAGAAGGAGATCCCGGTTTAGGAGGGTTGATCATGAGTTCAACTAAAGCCTGGCCGGTGACGACTGAACAAAGGTTGATACTAGCCAATTTGAAAATGATGTCATGCACTTCTTTGGAGAAACCAACAAGTTCCATGTATCCACCTCTTTGACCACATTCTCCACTAACACCTTTAGAGGTGGAATGCAAAGAAGCGAGCTGAACATTCTCATAGGCTTTTTCATTTTCTTCAAGCATCGAAGCCAAAACTTTCTTGGTTGAAACAAAGTCACCCTCAAAGACATTCTCTTGGTAAACCTCATCAGCAATGATCACCAAGCCTTCAGTGGCAGCGATCTTAATAATCTCTCTAATGTCCTGCTCAGGAAGGATAGATCCCGTGGGGTTACCAGGGTTGATCAACACCAAGCATCTTGGCTTTATACCCTTTTCCTTGTTCTCCTTGATCAAAGAGCGGATTTCGTCGGGGTTGATCGACCAATCATTGGCCTCGTCTAAATAGTAACCAATCGAAACCGAATTGTTCAACGCAATGGATGCAGTGTAGAGTGGGTACTGCGGTATAGGGATCAAAAAACCAGTGTTATCACCCTGGGATAAGATTTGAATCAAATAAGATACAGCTGCGGAGGCCCCCGAGGTACAGAAGATATTGTTGGGCGAAGCGGGGTAATTATCACGGTTGGAGATGAACTTTGCAATCGACTTACGCACGCTGATATCTCCCTGGGAATGGGAGTAGGCACCCACAGATTTGGCGCTACCCAAGAGCGAAGTTGCTCTCTCGACGACGTCGGACGGAAAGAAGGAATTCCTGGTCTGGGGGTCCAAAGCGTCCAACTTCTCAATGAGCTCAGGATACTGCATCAATGCCAACGTTTGTCTATACCATGATAAAGGTTTTTGATCTAGCTGCTGCGGATTACCAATGTTGACACTAATAATCTCATCGAACTTATCGATTTTGTTTTCGGCGAGCTCAGACCTCAACTCGTCGGCCCGGATGGGGATTTTTCCTCGAACAGCATACTTCGCTTCCAAAGTGGACTTATTCAATTCGTTGACGGATAACCTGGGCGCAATGCCACTAAGGTATCTCTTTAAGGAGGTTCGTGAGACTCTGGTGAACATGGGAGAAGGTTTCACTTTGAAGTAGTATGGGAGGGGTAAATATGTCTCGAGTGGGTCTCTATTGTCGGATGCAGATAAACCCGTTTCCTGCATCGCGGGTTTAGGCTAGTATGGGGCAGATAAGACACCACAGCACTTTTTCCAAATGGTTATAACTTAAATGGCCGGGTAAGTTTTTTCCTAGTGTCTGAAATTTCGTTTATTATTTGAAATTAGCCTAATTTTCGAGTGTACATGTTCAAATAGGTAAACGGCTTCCCCACATTCGGTGCATGCTACAATGGTCTGACTCACTTTGTAGCAGAATCATGTGACCCACAAAGAATCACGAAAAAATTCGATTCAAGGCTTGGAAAAAACCTTATTTAACTCCGACACGCAAACGAGGTTTTCGAACAAATCCGTGTATCTCGTGTATTCGTCAAGTTCGGACTTAAACCTCCGACGGTTTACGCCGTGCGTCGCAGAGCATCGACTCTATAACGGACTTGTAGCATAATGGGACGGCATGTTGGCATCAAACCACTTTTTTCGATTGGTCACTATAATATGAAAAAAAAAAATAAGAAAAAAATATTTCAATTATATAGATTCTACAAAATCCTGAATTCTATATATATTCTGAATATCCAAAATTCTGACTGTACAAGAAGGTGACTGTTTTATTCTTTAATGCTATTATTCTAAAGTACTCTACATATTTTGTATAGACATGCTATCGATAATTGTAATAGTACATGTGTTAAGTTCTTTTGATACATTTATGCCTAACTTCTTTTATTCGTTGATGGTTCCTCAAGAGAGGAATCGGAGTGGCTTATATACCTTTGAGAGAAACGTGTGACCGAAAAACTCTCCACCAGAACAATGGGAAGCATTATTCTGGAATGTTCGATAGAGGCCATCGGACCGCTTCGTGCATAGATGGCCAAACGCCGTATCACCTTTGTAACAATCAGACTGAGAGGCTTCATAATACCTTCATAGGCAGGGCCCTGCCTATGGTGGATCTAACAACATGCAATTAATTGGCTTCGTTAGCTGGTGCCAAAATACAACGATTCAATGAACCGGTTGCGGAACACCCAATCAGTATCCCTGAAGCCCTCTGGATTATGAGTAGTATCGATGTTCTCAATATTACTCAACTTGCCCACAACTACGCTCACCTCTGGGAAAACATTCAAAATCCTCTTGACCGCGATTTCCGTCAGCAAGTAACAGATCAATACAATGTCACTTTGTTTGATTTTATGGTCCAACAACACTTGAATGGCCATGATTGCACCACACCCGCTGATCACTTGGGCATCAAGTAAGAAATAGACCGAGTTTGCGCTTTCTCTGGGCAACGACTCCATGTGTAGTTGAGGCTCACCAGTTTTGGAATCGCTTTGGATCAAAAGCTTGCCGATTGGAATGGCAGGAAATGTCTTTTTAACCAGATTCATAAAACAATCTCCCGACCGAATGATACTCACTGCAGTGATTTCTTTGCTCGGCCGAAGACCTTGGTACTTGTTATTATAGTGGCACGTGACTGTCATAGGATCATAATCCCTCAATGTGTCCAAAGCAGTTTCAATAAGAAGATTGGCAATTCTGTCGAAATAGAAAATAAAGTCGGACCGTTCAGTCTCCATATTGAAAAGAATTGCATGAATACCGGCGGTGTGGTTATTTGTGGGCAAGATATGGAGGTTGGAGAGCCTAGACACATCGAGGTTGAACCCCAGGCCCAACTGTTTGAGCCGTTCAAGATGCAAAGAACTCTTAATTGCTAGTTGCTTTTTAATGTGCTTGATCATCAAATCGATAGCAATGGTATTATCAAGGCCTCTGGGGATCACCAAATCAGCATTTCTCATGGTGGGAAGCACATATGCAGCAGCATTGGGCTTGACGAATGTCTCCCATTGTCGTATACACCCCTTTAAATCTCTTCCACGGTACAAGATGTCCCTCGTGAGTCTCCTGGCCAAACAAATGTCAAGGTCCGTGTCCACGAACACCTTAATATCCATCAAGTCTAGTAGTCTCTGATCATACAATGCGTAGATACCTTCAACAATAATGACATTTGCCCCATAGATGGTAATTGTCTTATCAAGGCGGTTGTGAGAATTGAAAGAATAAACCGGGATCTCTGTTTTCTTACCTTTCTTCAAAGAGGTAATTTTCTCCACCACGAGATCCATGTCGATGGCCTTTGGCTTATCGAAATCATAATTACACGAAAAGGCCTGCTTTGATTCCTCCTCCGACAAGGGCTTGTAGAAGTTGTCAAACAGCAAAAGAACCGTCCAAGGCTGATTCAACTCCTGGATTATTTTCTGGGAAATGGAGGTTTTTCCTGATCCCGAAGACCCTGCTACTCCGATAATATAAGGTTCAGTCCATGGTGGAATGTACTTTTGATTAGAGGCGGCTTTCAGTAACTCTTGCTGACTCCCACTAGGGGCAGGGCTTTTGCTGCCCTCACGAGACCCGTCGACTGACGGAAAGAACGATGAGTTCTGGCCTTCATCGGGGGCGATTCTGGATGAAGACCTGGTGACCAAGGAGGCCATACTGAGAGATTTCAATTTAGAAATTGGGTCGTTATCCATTTTCTAGATGGTGAATGTTAAAATTAAATAGGATCAGAAACCGAATTCTGGATCTTACTTAAGAACAATTCTTCTGCAGCTCCTCACATCGGAGGTACGGATGCGGTACCCTGACCTGATGCGGGCCATATTAAGCTTAAGTACTCTACAGGATTCCCCACAGGAAATGAGTCAAATTACAGGTAAGGGGTACAGGCGAAGAAGACTCGATGATGGGCTTGATGATGGTAATGTTAGCACAGAGGCACATGCCACAACGACCATCGAGTCAGATCCTCATAGCATTACACCCTCCACTGGCCTAGATTCAGGTCACTCATCAGAGAACAATGGCCCACCCGCAAAGCCCAAGGCTAGGTCAGAGGTTCAGGGGCAAAATTCGCATGAGGCACATATGAGGCGAAAGTTCGATGCTCAAGTCAATCAATTGCGCAGAAGCGTACAGCAGTTGGAGTCTGCCAATGACCTTACACCCAAAGAGGCGGATGAACTCAAAGAAAAGAAACAACTTTTAGAGGAGATTTTCTCATCCAAAGAGGATTCCACGTATGTTCTTCCTTCAGAGTATCAGAATTTGGATGGAGGAATTGATCGTCAAAGAAAGAGAGATCTACTAAAAGCCGTGGAGCCAGTGGATGAAGACCATTTTCAGAAACGAAGCAAATACTCTAATCATTGGGAGGAGGCACAACTCAAAAAAGCCCAGGAGATTGTTTCTGCTAATCCAGATGAAACCAATTTACCTGGTCAACAGCAATATGAGTTTGTTTTTGATGAGTCTCAATTCGTTGACTACGAAGAGGAGGCTGAAATCCCAGGCACAGACGGCGAGACTATAGATGCTGCAAACAAATACAACGACATTCAAGCTGTCAGAAGGTCTCTTCCGGCTTTCAAGTATAGACAGAAATTCTTGGACACTATGGAGAACAATCAAGTGGTGATCGTGGTGGGGGAAACCGGGTCGGGAAAAACAACCCAGATACCGCAATACCTTTACGAAGAAGGCTACACCAAATCCCGGTCTCCGAATGGCCAAATCATGAAAGTCGGTTGTACCCAGCCACGGCGTGTTGCTGCTACATCGGTGGCTCGAAGGGTGGCAGATGAAGTTGGGTGCAAAATCGGCTCGGAGGTCGGTTACAGTATCCGGTTCGAAGACGAAACTTCCAAAAACACTGCCATAAAATACTTGACAGATGGTATGTTGCTTCGAGAGTTTTTGACTGACCCTACGCTTTCTACATACAGCGTTTTGATGATTGATGAAGCCCATGAGCGCACTGTGTCCACAGAAATTATACTTACGTTGCTTAAAGACATTATCAAGGAGAGAATTGATCTTAAGTTAATCGTGGCATCGGCTACAATCAATGCCAGCAAGTTCTCGGACTACTTCAACAAAGCACCTGTGTTCAATATCCCAGGCCGTCGGTTTCCCGTTGACGTCTGTTATACAAAACAGCCTGAGGCCAATTACATCCAAGCTGCAGTCACCACCATTTTCCAAATCCACACCAAACAAGAGGGTCCTGGCGACATTCTAGTCTTTCTTACAGGACAAGAAGAAATCGAGACAATGGATGAGATCTTGAGAGATGCCTGTGATAAGCTCGGAGACCTGATCAAAAAATTGATAGTGGCCCCCATTTATGCCAATCTTCCCCCCAACATGCAAGCCCGGATATTTGAACCAACTCCTCCTGGCTCTCGCAAAGTGGTCTTGGCCACCAACATCGCTGAAACCTCCATCACCATCGATGGCATTAAGTACGTCATTGACTCAGGCTATGTCAAGGAAAACGTATTCAATGCAAGCACAGGTATGGAGAGTTTGGTTGTGGTACCATGCTCACGAGCCTCAGCCGATCAAAGAGCAGGAAGAGCAGGAAGAGTTGGTCCTGGAAAGTGCTATAGACTATTTACCAAATGGTCCTACACCAATGAGCTACAGGCAAACCCCACGCCTGAAATTCTCCGGGTCAACCTAAGTACGGTGGTCCTCTTGTTGCTTTCCATGGGCATTAATGATCTTGTGAATTTTGATTTCATGGATCCTCCCAGCAAGCAAACGCTCATCAAGTCGCTCGAGCTTCTCTATGCTTTGGGAGCTCTTAATTCGAAAGGACAACTTACCGAAATAGGAGCGAAAATGGCCCTGTTCCCAATGGACCCAATGTTTTGCAAAGCATTGCTCACTAGTGCAGAGTACTCTGTGACGTCAGAAGTGCTATCCATCCTAGCCATGTTGTCTGAATCATCGAGCTTATTTTATAGGCCAAAAGATAAGCGTGAGCAGGCCGATAAGAGAAAGGAATCATTCATGCATGTTGCTGGAGACCAACTTACTTTATTGAATATTTGGAAACAGTGGAGCGACTCCGGCTTCTCAAATCTATGGTGCGAGGACAACTTCCTACAGTATAGGACACTCAAAAGAGCAAAAGAGATCAAGACACAGTTGGAAACCCTCTGCACGAAAATAGGAATTGACGTCAAGCCAGCTGCTGGAAATAGCGAGGATGATATTGAAAAAGTTCAGAAAGCATTGTTGAGTGGGTTCTTCCCAAATTTGGCCAGAATATCCAAAATGGGCTCCAACTACGTCTTGCTTAAAAGGAACCAACCGGTCTACATTCACCCTTCATCGGCTTTGTTCAAAATCAAGCCACCTCCGAAATTGCTCTTGTATCATGAGTTGGTCTTGACTAGCAAAGAGTACATGAGGAATTGCATGATCATAGAAGAAAAATGGGTCAATGAGGCGGCCCCACATTACTACCGGGAAGAAGAGTTGAAGCTCGCCAAAAGCTGAATAATGTTAGATGCAGAGCCTTGCTTAATAGAGAGGGTAGAACATTAATGTATTCATTAAGATGTCTGATTTATGTAAATGTGAAAATATTTAGTATTTGTCTAACCAATAATCTTCAGGTCCTTGGTAGGCTTGAGTCTATGTGTAGTGTTCCTTCACATAGACCATGAACGCGTTAGTCCAAGACCGTACGCGGCTTTCTCGACGTGTTTCGCATCATTCCTCGCTGTTCATTCGGGGGTGAAAGGCGACTCCACGAACCAGAAAACCATTCAATCGGATTCTTGAGATCCCCTTTCCAATATATTCGATAAAACAAGTGCATATGTTTCATTCTCTGGGCTCGAAGGAGCAGCCGGATCATCCGAATGCAGCCAATCAGCCCCATAAAAGGAGGAACCTCCCAGATGAAGTCATCAAACCTTTTGAAAAGGACAATCCATTGCTCCCATTTGCATTCAACTCCACGTCCATGAGTCAAGGAAATAGCCTTAATACAGAGCCCCGGGAAAGGCATGTCATTGATGAAAATGCTGCTAGCATATACCACACCCGGGTCACACGAGCTAATACCGCCAGAAGGGGGCCTGTGCTTGCCGCAATGCCCTCCATCAAGAGAAAGATGGGAGAGAGTTTTACGGAGAAAGATGATGTGAAAAGACGGGACTATGAGGACTTCTTTGAGGGCCCATCTGCTCAGCTAGAAAGATCTAAGCAAGCCAATACTCTGTTCTCCTCAAAGCACATGCCAATGTCTCTGAGTCCTTCAAGTGACTTTACAGACCTAACGAACCCAGACTTGGATAATTCAGTACAAAGAGACAATCATGCACCATGTGCCTTACCAAGCAGTCCACCTATTCTACCTCAACACTCGGAGCTTGATACTACCATGGACGACTATACTGTGCCGGACTCCCCGGTGCAAACCAGCTTGCTACACACACTGGTCACTTCACCCATTAGACGGGCCCGGCTTCATCATATCAGCTCGGAGCCGGACTTTGGTGTGGATCAATTTAATCGCTACAAAGTCTCAGGCTACCATCAACTCTCGTCTACAGATGCAGAGCAACCTGAAGAACATTCTCCCTCTAGCCTCAAGTTGTTGCGTGCCAAAGATATTATTTTGCAGTGTTTTGAGGACATCTCTCCATCCGTTGTATTGGAAGGCATGCAGTTGACTGATATTCCTGATGAGATCAAAGACTTGAATGAATTGGTGATCTTCGACCGTGACCGTCCTACCCAAGTGTCACGTCAGTTATATCTCACCAATAACAAACTTAAAATCGTCAATCCAGCGTTGTTCGCTTTTGAAAAGCTCAACGTCTTGAGTTTACGTCAAAACGAGATTCGCTTCTTGCCAAGTCTAATAAGCAATCTCACCAATTTGACTGACTTGAATGTCAGTATTAACAAGTTGAGGTACTTGCCTCCCCAAATCCTCGACTTACCTGCATTGACTACTTTTCGTGCTGGACCGAATCCTTTCATACCTATAAGTGCAGATGCCTTCGAAGTACCCTCCTCGGATGAACGTTACAAGCACGGGTTGCGTCACGTTTCTCCTATTAAATTTCTTCGCAAACAAAGTTTGCTTAGATCTCTCAAAAGCATCTGTCTCGATGAAATTGCCCGGTACGACGTTACTTATAGGGAGACGAAGGCTTGGAAGAGCAACACACCAAAACTATTCCACCAGCTAATTGCGCTCGCCATCTCCAAAGGCAAGTTCAAGGATATCTGCAACGAATGTAATTTTATTGTGGTGGAGCCTTATGCTCAGGTTCTTGAATGGTGGGACATTCTCCAAAATGTTGATATACCTATAAAGCGGAAGTTTTGCAGTGGCCTTTGCGTCAACAAGTACCATCAACATGAGGCAATATCTCGTTGACCACCTGCGAATAGGACTTGGAAACTCACTTAGTTCAAATGAAGAAATTCGTTTTTTGACCTCAGCAACTCACTGAGTAGTTTTATCATTTGACTCCACGTAGTTAGAAGGGAAAAGTCCCTTCTTTCCCTTAAATTGGCCAATCCACCATTCACCTTTGCGGTCGATTACTTGTATTAAGTCACCTTTAGCGAACTTCAAGTCATCCTTGTCATCCGTAGAGAAATTGAATAAGGCTCTGCAATACTCAACGCGCTTATGAGACTGGATAACTGAAGGTTTTTCATTATCTTGACTTTCCTCACTTTCTCCATCAGCATCATTACCATCATTGGTGACTTCGGGGTCGCCCGTTGGCACAATGAGTTTTTCAGCATAGAACTTTGACTTGAATTCCGGGAACTTCTTGGATACTTCCTTGAATTGATCTAGCACGATCTTCGAGAATTCAGGCTCAAAAATGACTTTCTGCGCATCAAATTGAGGCATGATCGATTGAAGATTCAACTTGTACTGGTAAGCCACCGTTAAATGGGTGTAGAACGAGAAAAATACCAACGGCTCAGTAAAGTTCCGGACAAGAATGAAATAAGTAGGAAGCTCCAATTTCAAGATCGAGTTCCAACTGTCAAACTCACGTTTGAGGGAGCGCATCTTGGACTCAAGCTGATTGTATCGCTGAAGCTCTTTTGGCGACAATTTCTGCGAAGCGGTCTGAATGGTCATTTGGTCATATTTTTCATACACCCTATCGTAGTTCAGCAAGGCTTTATCTCTGAAGCTAATCTTTTCGCCTATCTTTTTCAGGAACCCCGCCAAGATCTCGATTTTCTTATTGACAATGGACGAGAACGAGTCCAAAGAGTCGTTGACAGAAAATAAGATCTCATTCAAAACTGCAAGATAGCTTTTGGTGCGGTCCCAAGAAGATCCTTCCTGGCTATTTGTGACTAATAGCTCCTGATACGTCAATAGACGTAACAAGTTTGCTGCTCTCTCGGAGCTTTTCAAGGTTTCCTTCAAGTATAACACAAAGTGCTCGTTCAGCTCAATGAACGACTTGAGTGCAGCTTCTATGGCATCGAACTCCTCCACTAGGTCTTCGAATTCTTCATCCACAGTCTTTGTGTGTTGGGCGCGTGGGTTGAGCTTATCAGTAACACGCTCAATGGAGGAGATTGAGGAGATTCGGGTGAGGAGCCTGTTGATAAGGCGGGGCTGTTTTGTCATGTCCTGGTCAAGCATGTAGTAAGAAGCTTGCGCATTCTCACAAAGTGATTTCGCAACCAACGGGTTTATCAGGCGAGATTTTCGCATCCGCGATTATGGGTGCCCATGATGGGAACCGGGCCAGGCGTATATTTTCTCTGGCTTTGGGGAAACCTCTCGACTAGAATTTTCTAGTGAGTCCGATTGTAGTTCTAATACTGTGTAAGCATGCTCCACCTCGTCGATTTCCTTGAAGAGTTTGGCCTGTTTCAGTGTGTCTAATCCAGCATTGCTGATCTCTGTCTTTAGCTTCTCAATGCGCTCATCGAAGAGCTGGTCTAAATTATCGAGAAGTCGGTGTCCGAAATTTCGATCTGTGGGAAGATTGCCTGTGATTGTCCGCAGTAAAAGCTTAACAGTGCGCAACTTACCGATAATGTCTTTGGCTTGGCTTAGCGAACTGGTTTGTCCCAATGGCAGACTCACCAATAGGATTGCTGCATAATAGAGCATGATATGGATATGAACGGGCACATACTTCAAGTTATTCAGGATATCAGAGTCGTTCAACACAAGATTAAGCACTGTTTGTGCTGCATTCATGGCGATGTTGACGTTCATCAGCTCCTGGTCCTGAGATTGCAATTGATTCTCGACGGCTTCATCATCTTCGTCGCTATCATCGCTATCTTGTTCTGAAGAAAGTGCAGGTTTTGAGGTTGCTGGTACAGGCCGGTTAGAAACTTGACAATTCTTCCAATTCGGTAGTATGATACTGTTTCCATCACTGCCGCCTTGGAACTTTCTAATAGTTGAGCTGTTGATATACATCTTGGCAAAATTATAGTATATCAACGTTGATTTGGACAGCCATACTGAGCCATTGTTCGATGGTGCCAAAAGAACAGTCCAAGAAACCATCCATTTGTCCAACTCAAGATTGGATCTCGAGGGAATACCAAATTCTGCTGGAGCGATTAGTTCCCATGCATTTCCTTTAAGGGACTCATTTAGGGCCGCATTATACTCAACTTGAGAGACGAGCCTCAAGTCGGTGAAAGATGGGGTTGCTTTTTTCGTGGTGAGTGCACCTGTAGTTTTGGTGGCCGGGTCCTCAGATGGTGACTCGTCGTCTATAGTACTTTTGGCCTCAAGCAAAATCTTTTTGCTATTGAGCACATTATAGTCTTCACTAGATACTAGTGCTTGCCTATTGAAAGTCATACTCTGTTGGCCATCGAGAATGTATAGCAAGTACCATAGTTTCAAGCGATCTTTGTCACTCAACGAATTATCGCTGTTTGGTTGGGACTGGTTTCGAGGATGAGTGATCCGAAAATCATTGGCCAACTGTAAAGCAAGGCCCGTGAACATTTGAGAGTCAGAAAGCCAGAAACTGCATAGAACAAGGGCAACAATGGTATTAAAGCCTTCTTGTTCTGTGCGGGGTTTGGACTTAAACAAAAGCCCACTGCATAACTCATGTAAGTGTCGGTGTAGAACATCTTGCTTGCTAGAGATCCTAGGGTCTGGATAGTGCATCGAGGCAATGGTGCACACTGCACATATAAGTAGGGGTGATGTATTCCAGATTGCATCCACTGAAAACTGCTTGATCTCAAATCCAAAGAGTTGCTGGGAGATATTTGTGTCGAAGAACTTGAATAACAATTTGGCCTCACGTAACGACAAAACAGTCCCCCGGAAATCATCATCGAGGCGCATGCTCTTTTCTCGGGGAACACTGTGCATCAGCAGCAGCAAAGCCCGTTTTCGAGAAGGTTCAGTGATTCTGGGAAATGAGTGGTTGCGATTTGATTCGTCAAAACCTCGTGTAACATCTTGCCCATTATTGACTTCTAGTTGATGTAGGGTCTCATGAAGGGCTTGATTATGGGAGATATACTTACGGGTAAGTTCCCGCTCATCCATAAGTGCCTGCTGGTTTGTTTTCAAAACCATTAGAAGATCATTGAACTTCGTGTCCATAGAAATAAGCCTATCTTCCATGGCCGCTTTCCAATTCAGCTTAGCATCGGTTGGTTCGTCCCTAGAAAGTGTATGTGGATGTGACTGTATATGTGGCTGTGTATGTGGATGTGTATGTAATGTATCATGGAGCAGAGACAGGGCACTCTGGGGGTATATCTTTTTAAGTGGAGCATGAGGCAAAGATACAGAAGAAGGAGCCGGGTTGTATATGGTCTGCACCGGAGAAGCATCGACTGGAGGTAAGCCTATGGAGGGAAGTCGTACCACGAAACGACAGGATGCGGCCTGCCCCAAGCTAAGACACCTATTGCAGGGGAGAGACTCGCTATATTCACACTTGGTTTTGGACTTCTTGCAGTTGCCACATGGCTTTGTACGTTTCTCTCCTGCCATGAGGCATACACTGGACCATGAGCTGAAGTGTGCGTGAGATACACCAGCCACACCTGTACCTCTCTAGCCCTAGAAGGTATACTCTTAAAAATCAACCTCGAATGAAGAGAATTCACTTTATTAATGGAGAATCTTAAATTCGAGAAATTTTAATTCTGATGTGGTTTAAAAAATGATTTTGATATGAAATGCCATTCTCATCAAATAATACAAAGCATCGCACTACTGGTGAGGCAAGTACAGACTTCAGACCAACCAGGTCTAGTTGTTTCCATCATGCCTATATATATGTATATTTTTTTTTGTCGGGGTCTAGATTTGCTTTTCTCATTTGTACCCATTACACGAAACGAAATTCCCAGAAATAAAAAAATATAAAAGAGGGATTATTCCTTGATGTTTAATCACAGTAAGGTATTGCTCCGACGATTATGTCCTTTTTTAATAGTGTGCAAGAATTTGCATCCTTCATGAGCCACCCGCAAAAGTTCAAAGCAAGTCAGACAAAGTTGAAAATCAATAAAGCCCAAAACCAGTTACTACTCAAAAAAAAAAAAAAAAATAATGAAGTAATAGAAGTATCGACAACGAAATAAAAAAAACAGTTACAAGTTTGCATCCAAGTATCTTGTTTAAAAACGTTGTTACACTCTAGCAACTCTTACTCGGTGAGACCTGTACTGTCGCGAGCGCTGCATAGAAGAAGCTACCCCGGAATCTCCAAAGCCTGTGAAAATGGCCTTGCCACAACCATTCATTTCTTCACCATGTCCATGAAAAGTAAGATCAAATCGTTTTTTAGTGCTTCACGTCAGTATGTGGTGGTCGGAGCCTCCAATGACCCTTCCAAATTTGGCTTTAAGATCTTATCGTGGTATGTGAGTCACGGCCTTCCTGTGGTACCAGTCAACCCCAAGCAAGTGGAGCTCTTGGGCCAAAAGGTGGTTCCCAACGTTGCGGAGTTAGTTAGTGAAACTATAAAGAAACATGATTTACACCACCATAAGCTTTCAATGGCCGATGGACTCAGCTTGTCGTTCTTGACTCCACCAAGTGTGACGCTCAATACATTGGAGCAAATTGCTGAGGTGCCAGACTACGAAACCGCGGTCAAAGGCATGTGGTTCCAACCTGGGAGTTATGACGAAGCCGTCATCGAAAAGGCAGAGGCTTTAGGCTTGGGGGATAGAACCATTCAGGAAGACGAGTGTATTTTGGTAAGAGGCGAGGAAGGAATGTACAGTGCTAACCTTTAATTCCAGGGCGATTTTATAGTTTTTATAGTTAGATAGCGAGCAATGATCACACGCCTGCGATTGCTCTTTTCTTTTTTTTGGTCAATCCAACAACTTTTTTATATACTGAGCCCAGGTGTCATCATCAGGAGTTTGCCTGGTGGTGGTGAATGGGTCGATCTCTATCTCGTAAGGGAACGGTGACACGTCTAGCGTCATGATAGGAGGAATATGTTCTTTGTGCCGATTGACAAGAGTCAAGATCTCGTTGAGGGTGTCCTCGAAACTTAAGGCTGAGNCTCGTTGAGGGTGTCCTCGAAACTTAAGGCTGAGAGATGTAGCAACTGTTCGGCCGTATTCATGACATTAGAGGGCGTAGGGCTAGCAAGCAGTGGGATCTCGGGGCTCTTGGGGAGACAGTTGACGTTGATGATCCACGACTCCCAGCGTGCAAGGGCCAGAGAGCCTTCCTCCTTGGAATGGCCAAACCAGCCCACCTTTTTCTTCTTCGCCAGTTCCTTATGCAGAAATGCTATTACCAATTGTCCCACAGACGAGCCTTCCATCGACAAGAAGTCCTTCTTTATAAGCTGGTCGATCTTCTGGTCAATGAGGATATCTAGGTCCGGTAGGCCCTCTGCCATGGGGTATGGGATATCCAAGAACTCGCCGGTGGTGGGCGTGATGGGACCAAAGAGCCGATTAAAGAAAATGGCCCATATTATGCCTGAGGTTAGTATATGGTAGTCAGTAGTAGCGTGAGAGTTATTCCAGCGTGCAGACGAGAAATCTAGCTACGTACCCTTTAAGGACTCTCGGGCCACCGAGCGGCCGGCGGTGACATTGAGTGTGAACTCCATGATGGAAGATGTGGAGTAGGAGTGGCGTGTGGAGATAGGATGTGTCTATGTTCTGTGTATCTGCACAGGGTCTGTGATAACGTGCGATCTAACGCGGTGTGCGCCAAAACGGGCCGGTGCAATAATAGCTACCCTGAAAACATATACTGTCAGTATATTACGGTATATTGGCAGTATATAAAATTTTCAAGCATATAGATTTTGGAGAGTGCATTTCAATATTGACATAACATTTTTTTTTTTAATGTAAGGATTTGTCAATTCCTGTCTTGGTGTATTTTTATGATTGGCTGACTGGAAACGGTTTGTCTGCTGAGAGTAGTTGCGGGTTCTTTACCTTTATTGAGAAAATAATGAACCAACCAGTACTTCCATAAGCAAACCCCCCTTCAACCATGCACGAATCCATGAAATTCTTTGATTCTGAAACGTCTCTGAAACATTCTTAACAATTTCACAATTTCACAATTTCACAAATTCACATTTTGACAATTTCACATTTTGATATTTTGATATTTTGACATTCTTAACATTCTTAACATTCTAAAAATTCTAAAAATTCTAAAAGTTCTTGACATTTAACATTTTGACATTTTTGACAATTTTGACATTTACCTTGACTCATTGATATAGTCACCTCCCAACATGGCGTGCACCTGCTCATAGATGCGAGGTAAAGAATCGCTCTCTAAAACTCTAAGCTCGTTGGCAGTAAATTTGGAGAGAACATGGTCAGCTATACTTCCGCGCGCAGGCTTACCCACGCCAATGCCGATTTTGGTATAGTCGTTCCCCATGCATTTATCGATATGGCGCAAGCCGTTGTGGCCACGTGCACTTGTTTTCCGTCGCCTCACCTGAACCTTTCCCAAGGCCACCTCCAATTCGTCATGTAAAATCACCAAGTGGCATAAGCCGCTACTATGCTGTTTTTGAAACCTCTGCCATACTTTGCTGACCGTAGTCCCCAGCATGTTCATGTAGGTTTGTGTAGCCTTTGCTAGAAGCACGTTGTTTTCGGGGATTTTCAAGCTGGCCTCAATTCCTAGTGACCGGGATGCCTCGAAGGGGGTGAACCCGGTTAAAAGCTTGTGCTTCAACATGGCCTGGAGTGCCCAATGGCCCACATTATGGCGTGTGCCTGAGTACTCTGGCGTGGGGTTGCCTAATGCAAGAAAGAGGTAATAGTTTTGGGCCTTATGTGCCGATGCACTATATAGACGCCCTGAGGATAAGAACTGGGGTCTGACCCCCAATGATAAAAGCCTGGTTCTAGCACTCATGCTGAATGGTGATGAGTTTCCGCGCTCTATCGAATAAAGCCAGTAAGATGGATATATAGTCAGAGGAGACAGATCTACTAAAAGACAAAAAAAAAGCGAAAATGATTAAATCAAGAGTAAACCAGAAAAATATTAGAAAAGAAATATAATTATATCAAATAATCAGAAAATCAGACTATTCGATCCATAAATAAACTACTTACTCATTGCCTAGCTCCACCAAATCGCGGTGCGACTGATGCCTAGTGTGCTGAGACTGAGACACCTTTCTCAACTCTTCCAACCTCTCTCTCATTGTAGGCACATCTCTCAAGTTCTTTTCGATCTTGAGTCTCTCCTCTTCAAACCTGAGTCTACGCTTAGCATCTAATGGTCCAAAGTAGTATCCTCCCTTTCCATCCAACTTTAACAAGAGGTTGTGGAAATGCCATAAAGCAGGGCGGTGGGCCACCGACAAGAGCGAAATGCCGATTTCTTGTGCGTGCTTGTACATGAATTGCTCCATATCAGGGGAAACTGCAGATGTGCACTCATCAAGCACGGCGAACCGGGGCTGATGATAGTATAATCTGGCCATGGCCAATCTTTGCTGTGCGCCGATGGAGAGTTCTTCATTCCAGTTCTTCACTGTATCCCATGAATCAGCAGACGTAATGAGCTCGTCGAGACTGAGAACCTTCATGATATCCTCCAAGTCCTTATCGGTCTTCTTGCCTTCCTTGAACTGCTCGAGCGAGTGAGGGTATATGACTTGTTCTCTCAAGGAGCCCTTAACAAGATATGCTCTTTGGGGTAAGTAGAACATGTTCTCAGAGTTTGGAATCGTGATGTGGCCTGACTTGCAAGGCCATAAGCCTCCAAGCATTCTAAACAAAGATGACTTTCCTGCTCCGTTTGGTCCTGCAATGAGCAAGTGCTGTCCTGGTTTGAGGCTGAAGGTTAACGACTCAATCAAAGTCACATCGGCGGGCGTCACCAACCTCACGTGATCAAAAGTAATCTCGTCTCCGTAATGAACGTGGCCATTACCTTGTTGAGAACCAGTTGGGTTGGCGAGTCTTCTCTTTTTGATGTCATCCAAAGCCTTCTGGAAAAAGACAACTCTGGATGCATGGCCCACAACTTGAAGCAAGTACCGACGAGAGTAGATCAATCTGTCAAGAGAGTCAGATGCACTCAACAATAATCTTCTATTAGTGATAAAGTCACCAGCGGCATTAGGGTCTGGCTCCTTGCCCAAGTACTTGTTAATAAAGACTGGAGCAGAACACAAGACCAAGCCAGCAGCACCCCAGAAGTACTTGACAATAAAACTTTGAGCGATTTCATGCACTGCACGTTTCCAATACTCCATTTTCAAGAACCTTTCGAGCTGGTAGTAACAGAAATCAATGTAGTCCAACTCACGCTCATGACCACGCAAGAAAGCAATTTCTTCGTTATTAGAAACGATCTTGGAGTGAGCAGACCTCAACTGGCCCTCTAATTTAGCCTTTTCCGACGCAAGCTTCGCAAAAGGAGGTGAGAAGAATCTCAAAATTGTGGTGGAAAAGTGGGCCAAAATACCCAAAGCCAAAGTACCTTCACCACTTCCGACTCCACTCTTGGAAAGTTCCTTAGCACAAAGAAGGAGATCCAACGTTGGCTTGAGCAATTGTCCTGGGAGACTCGCAAGAGCCAGGCAAAGTCTACTGACATCCGTAGCGATTCTCTGGTCTGGATCCTTGATCTTGCTATCGGAGAGCTGGATAAGAGCATAGTAGTTAGGATCCAAGTTTTCAGGGATGTAGTCGTCCATGATACTATTGTTCAAGTTGACCCGCAAGCTCTGGCGTAACTTCTCCTTGGTCCAGTTGAGGAGAGCATTTACGAAGGACGCCGGGAACCCGATCAAGAGCCAAAAAGCAAGAAGTTTGGCAAACTTGCGAAGCTTCTTGGATATAAGTGCCCCCACAAGCATACCGTCCAAGTTGGCAACCTTGATAGTAAGCATGGCCCTACAGACCAAGAGAACAATATGACCCAATAGATAGAACACCGCCAGGTTGCGGTAACTGGGAACAGCAGTCTTGAGAAGGGCTATAATATCATTTGCTTTTAAGCGGGAAGGTTTCTCCTTATCGCCCACCGGCTCGATTTCTTTTGACTTCTTTTTGGCTGGTGAAGAAGTTGCCGTTGCTCCTGAAAAGGCAGCGGTTATCAATACAATATAGGAAGCATTGAGTAGGAGCGACCGGTTCGACTTGTAGGCTTCTAGAGCCACCACAGCAAGAGATGTCGGTTTTTTAGACATGCTAGCTGGACAGAAAGATCTATTGGTGGTTAAAGAAAGAAGCGTGACGGGAGGAGAGGGAAGAAAGGAATAAAATCAGTACTGCACTGGGGTGCAGTCTTGCACATATTTTGTGGAGAAGTTTAGCCGAGGAAGCACCGCGTGCTAGTGAGCATATTGAGTCCAGAAGCCAAGCCAATAATGCGAATTATAAGTATAAGCTAAAGAATAAGAAATGGAAGAAAACAAAGGCAAGGTTGGATTTATATTAAAGGAGGGGGGGGGGGGGGGGGGGGGGGTCCGATTATTTAATAGTCTGTTTTATTATTCTTATTCTTATTTTATTATTTCTTCTTTATTGGCTCCACAAAGCCGTCGGTTCTATATACATCTCTGAGCACCACCTGAGCCTCTCCATAGGTACTCTTATAAGGTCCCATATCGCATTAACCTGTACAACAATCCATCCCCACTGAACCACCACTAGATCAAAAAATTAACCACCAGACATTAAATGGTATAAGCAGAGTTTTATGACTTAGTCTAAAATATTTTTTATGATAGTCTAATCAGTCTTTATAACTGGTCAGTATTACCCTGGTGCCATAGTGCCCTGGTGACCTGTTTTACTCTAACTCACTCCAACAAGTCTATTCTTGTTTTTCTAGAGCCAGGCGAAAATCCAGCTTGGCCGTACCTATTTTCAGCTCAAGCTCAGCAATTCGGGCAAAATAAAAGGTATTGGCCAAATCAGTGGTGCTCTTGCAATGTTCGTTATCCTGTAGCATATTCTCATACAACATGCTGAGCTCCAGTGAAGAGAGAGCCTGATCAATTGGGAAAAGCCCCTGGTTTCGTGAAAGCACCGATCCACTATGAGAAAACCACTTTTGTGCTATATCGTCAAGCTGGTCGCTGACTAGAACCTGGGCCGGTTGTATTAGACCATTAGTATGCATGATCTGAGTAACGAGTAGGAGGTCTCGGAGAGAGTAAGCGTTGGGGTCTATAGCCCTGGGCCTAGAGTCCAGAACAGACATAGTCACCAAAATATTTGCTAAACCAGAAAAAGGGACCAATGAAAGTCTGCCGGATGAGTGGCTTGTATGGTCTTGTTATTTAAAGGCTAGAATGAGGCTATAGATGCAGTCGCGCAGGTACTCAATGGACATCTGTAGCAGAGGCCTCAGTGTGCCGGAACAAGCACTACATGAATTAGCGTCTTGTGCCCCAACCTCGCCAACCATACATCCATAGTCCTTCTTGTGCATAGCAGCCATGCTGAATCTTTCCCCTGGATTCAACGCCAGGTTTGCGAATATCGAGCTAGACCACAATGGAAAGCTGGTGCTTTCTACTGGTAACCCTCCTCGCAAGCAATACACAGACAGCCCCAATGGCTCTTCAAGCCTGCAAACAACAAATCAAACAAATCAAACAAATCAAGCGAATCAAATGAATCAAGCAAATCAAGCAACTGATTTCTACTCCACAAATCAACTACCAGAACCCCTTTCCTCAAGTCAATCATCAGATTCTCCATCCTCGAGTCATTCAATAAGTCACCACATACCAAGCCACACAACTGCCGCAAATCCTCATACAACACCATCCAAAGCTCCAAGACTATCAACGGCGATACGGGCCGAATCTCGGGGGCTCTCATCCAAAGGAAAACCCTCAGAACTAGTACAGACGGTGCATAAACGAAACCTCCAACTGGCTCGGGCCAAGGACGATCCCAGTCCGGCGTCTTCAGAGCGAGAGAAACAGCAGAAAAAGTATCCAGGGATGCCTACATTATCTTTCATGAGAGATACATCTTCGTCTCGGAAAAAACAGTCCACAGTGGGTAGTTCGGGGTTTCCTCAGCTCCGCACCTCGTCTAACATGGAAGTTTATAGCCGCAGGACACGTCTGCAAACACTCATGAAGAAACGACAATTTTCCAAGTCGTCGCATATAAACCCGCAAGACCAGATTGATATGGAAATCGACTTTGGTGATCGGCCCACCGTGTTCTCAACTGCTCCTCCGTCCAGGAATATGTCTCCTCGGTCACTACATTATGATCTGTCGGATGAGTATATGAAGCTTTACAATACAACCAGTATGCCTGCCTTCAACCTTCCTCGGGATCGTTCCAGGAAGAACCTCGCCGTGAACTCTCAAAAGTCATACCATGCTACTACGGAATCCAAGATACCGTCACATCGAGTAACTTCCGAATCAAAACTACCCCATTCAAAACTGTCTTTGCATCACCTTTCAAATCCAAACTCGCAAAGGCTCCAGAAAAGCTTTTCCAATGGTAATATTGGCTGTTATAATCAAGAACCCCGCCAGATCCCAAAAAGCAGCTCCAGAGGGAGCATAAACATCAAACAAATTGCATCCAAATCGAAAACTTGTGACCCAAGAAACGCACCTGGTCCACCTGAACAAAACACTGAGGCCAAGACTAAGATCAAAAAGCCTTGTACTGTGAATGAAGTCTTTAGGTTCATCAACAAGGCAGACCCTTCTTTCTTTCGTGAAAGCAGCTCTCTAGATAGCACACTTGAAGCCAGAAACCCACTTCCTGCCACGGAGCTTCTCAACAGTGCCAAGGGAAAGGCACTTAATATGTATGAGCGAGGGGAGATCATACGAAACTCCAAAATCTACTATATTCCTGAACCACAGTCACCCTATGAGGTGAGTCCCGATGTCAACATCAGCAATTTCAAGGATAACTATGGATTTGACGATACAGAGGGAAACTACATAGTCAAGCCAAGAGGCCATATCGAGTACAGGTACGAGATATTAAGTACTCTTGGCACCGGTTCCTTTGGCAATGTGGTTCTCTGTAAAGACCATAAGTATCAAGAAGAGCGCAGGTGTCGCTATGTTGCCATTAAAATTATCAAGAACGATCTCAATTGGTCTCTACAAGCTGTCAGCGAAATCAAGATGCTCAAGCATCTAACAGCATCCCCACAGTCCATGTCGCATAACATTATGGCTTACTGTGACCATTTCCACTTTAGGGGCCATATGTGCATAGTCACTGAGGCACTCTCATTGAACCTCTATACTTTTTTGGAGCTTGGCCAGTTCCGTGGATTATCGTTAAGTTTGGTGAGAGCCATTATGTCTCAAATCCTCAGGGGAATGGAGTACATCCACAATCAAAAGGTGATTCATTGCGACATTAAGCCAGAGAACATAATGATTAAGCTCCCACCCAGCTATCATCCAGAGACTGTCTACAACGAGACTGACTTGGAAATCAAGCTTATTGACTTTGGTTCCTCGTGTTTTGAGGGCGAAACATCATTTTCATACATTCAATCGCGCTTTTACCGGGCTCCAGAAGTCATATTAGGAGCGTTGTACAGCTACCAGATCGACGTATGGTCGCTTGGATGTGTATGTGCAGAGCTCTTCACAGGCAATCCCTTACTCCCGGGAAAGAACGAGTTGGAGCAAATTGCGTTGGTGCTAGAGATGTTTGGTGCACCCGCAAGTTCGCACATCACCAACGAGCGCAAGAAGCTCTTGAAGTACATCAAAGGGAACCTTCACAAGTCGTTGAAGGACCCATTGGCTTCGGATGCAAACAATTTCACGCCCAGCAAGATGCACGTGGATGAAAAGAAGCTCAAGAAGACGTTTTTGTATTCCCTCTTCAATGTGGAAGGCAAGGTCAACCTCCAATTCCTCAATCTTCAGCTTCAATCCATGGACTCGCGTGACCTGGATTCTCGTGGACCCACACCGCACAAGCGCAACGTGAAGTTGAGCTGCAGGACCATTGAAGTTGCTTTACGACTTGTGAGTTCTGGTGAAGCTAAACGGGACCAGATAGAATTTTCCAAATTCATGGCATCCATGTTTCAATGGGACCCCAAAGAACGAGCCACGGTCACGCAGCTTTTGCAGTCCAAGTTTATCCAGGAATTCTGACAATAGAGTCTCGTATGGGAGAATTCGAGAGCCAATACACATTGACAGAATTCAGAGTCAGAAGGATTGGTCAATGAAGACAAAAATTCTTCTGTATGTTTCAACTCTTGGATATACTTATGGAGTGGAAACACTCTGTCTACGTACCAAAGAGTGGCCTATGTATTGTGGAGGTTGCAGCAATCGCAAGCCGCGCGTCGCTTCCCCACTGATAATTCATGTGCACCGTCTATATATGTAGGATTCAGTCCAGAGGACCAACACCTTCTTTCTCCAGCCCCAAGACAAGTTCGTCCAACTAACATGTCGGAAGCCAGAGCAAGACCTAAGGACTCCGCACGAGCCCGAATCCTCTCGTCATTATACGACTACACCAACAACTATGCAGATACCCGAAGCTACGACCTGAACCGAGGTATCGCCGCCAACACGGCCGCCGCGTTCTTAGGGATGGGTCTAGATAAGTTGGAAGAACGCAACTCGCTAGACTCCCTGAAAATCGAAATCTCAGAGGCAGAAGCCCAGATGATCGAGAACATGGCTTCGTCAGCCAATGAGTTGAGCTCCCACAATAAAAAGGACCACCCCCACTTTCTAGATCGGCTCATGGAGCGTATGGTCAAGACAAACATGCCCAGTGATTCCCAGGAGGCAGCGGAAATCAAGATCCGCCTTCAGGATCCCGCTCGAAACAGCAAGCCTCCGTTTTCCATCCGAGTGTTTGTTTCCAATATGAAACGCTTGAGTGGGAAAATGAGTACGGTGTTTCTCATCCAATATGGCTTGATCCATATCATCACCTGGCGCAAACCCACCAAGACTCTTCTGGTGCTTGTCATGTACACTTGCGTATGCTTGTGGCCCCACTTGGTCTTGGCATTCCCGGTTCTCTACGTGCTCTGTGGGCTTATCATCCCGGCCTACTTGCATCGTCATCCAATGGATACACCCACCATCATTCCAGTCAAGTCCCGAGGCCAGTCTCTTTTGCAGTTTCTTAATGAGTCTGACGAGAGCAGTCTCGTGACAGATGTTTTGGAGGAACGCAGTCTTCTTAATGATGATACTGCTCTGAGCCACTCCAGTGGGTCTTATCGGTCGCTGGTGATCGATACCCAATATGAGAAGATCAAGGAGGAACAGGAGCAGCCGCCTGAGGCCAAGAAGAAGGATAAAACCAAGTTCGTCACGTCACAGATGTCCATGATCATTAACATGCGGGACCTTCAGAACCTCACCACAGATGTACTCAATTCTATGGAGCTGGGAGAATCTCTCATCAATGAGTTGACTTCTTTTAAGGATGAACGTCTTACCACGTTTCTTTTCTACATAATTATTGTGGTGACATGGGTGGTTCTCTTTTTTGGGCTGTTTATCCCATGGAGACTCATCTTTATTCAGACCGGGTGGACTGCTTTGGCCATCTGCCACCCAAAGGCCAAGAAGGTGCTTGCATCACTTAGTGCAAAAAACCCAAAGCCTTCTGGGTCAGAGCCCGAAAAGGATACTTTGCTGATTCCCAGTACCGCTGCTTCGGACACTGCCAGTACTTCTACGACGTCCAATAAGGCCGCATCTTTCTTTGAAAACTTCGACCGTGACGATATTATAGTGGACGACCAGCCGGAAATTAGAACCATCGAAGTGTACGAGCTTCAAACCAAGGATGTTCTCAAGCACCAGTGGAAATTTTATGGGTACTCCACGGGCCTTTTCGGGTACCAGGACCCCGTGAGGACCGCAGGCCGGTTCCCCAAAACCGTGAACGATCTCAGCAAAGTCATGCCTCCATATGGATGGAAGTACGATTTTGGCTACGCCAGCAACTGGATGATTGACACTCAGCCGCAGGAATTCTTTCAGGAGCGCAGTATGGACCAGTCCCACTACACCTTCTCCCTGAAGAGTGCGGAAGGCTGGATTGTTGATCAGCTTCCAGTGGACCAAGATACCAGCACCGAATTCCGTCGTCGCCGTCTCTACCGCAAATGCTACCGATACTCACGCCCACTGAAGGAAATTGATTTGATATGAGAGAAAAATATCTCATCATTAAAGAACACCTTCAATAGAAGTCTCAGTGAGACGCTTCAGTGAAAACCTTCAACGGCACTTTTGTTGCGAAATACGCTTTTCTAAACACGCACATGTGCCACTTTGACTACTTAAATGGTCCAAATGATCTACTCAACGGCCAGACCTAATTGGTTTACATGTCTACTAAATGTTCTACATGTCTACCAAATGATTTCCTAAAGTCTACACAATGGTTGACTAAATCTTCCAATTGGTTAAGTGGTTTTGATCAGCATCATCAACTGATCATATTTATACTTTCATACACTTTATTTAGTCACCATTTCCTTGTAGAAATATATGGCCATGATTTGAGTCAGGTGATCCCCATTCAATAAGGGTGTCTCAAATTTGACTTCCAGCATACGGCTCTGTCCTGCACGCACCACTGGGATTCGCATCTTTAGTCCCGCTTCAAGCCACTTGGTCTTATCCACCTTACCACATGGAGAGTTTCTCAAAGCAAGTGAAGGTCTTCGATGCCTTCCCCAAAGTCACTCCAGAGCACCAGGTGCGGTCGCTGCGTGGAGGTCTCTCCACGACGCTCACTGTGCTCTGCATGCTTCTAATCGCCTGGGTCCAGATCGGTGGCTATCTAGACGGCCACGTGGAACAAGCCTTCTCCGTGGATAAGGATGTTCGGCAGGATCTCAAGATCAATATGGATATTGTGGTGGCAATGCCTTGTAGGCATCTTACTACGAATGCTATGGATATCACTAGTGATACATATATGGCAGCGGAGAAGCTCAACTTCCAAGGCGTGGAGTTCCAGATTCCTCCAGGATTTTTGCTCAATGAACAAAATGACCATCATGAAACTCCGGAAATCAGTGAGATTCTTCAGGAGAATCTTCTTGCAGAATATGCCATGACTGGGGTGAAACAAGATGAAGATGCGTCTGCGTGCCATATATTTGGGACCATTCCCGTGAACCACGTCAAGGGTGAGTTTTTCATTGTGGCCAAAGGTTCTGTGTACCACCAGCTCAATCCACTCTCGCCTCTGAGCTACAACTTCTCGCACATCATCTATGAGTACTCCTACGGTGAGTTCTTCCCTCTTATTGATAGCACATTGGATCACACGGCTAAAACCACTGACCGTAACCTCCAGCAGTATAAATACTTCACCAAGGTGGTGCCCACAGAATACGGTATGTTGGGTGTCAATGTGGACACGTACCAGTACTCGGTGACAGAGCTCCATCATGACTTGCAACGGTGGGACTTCCAGCCTCCGGGTATTTACTTTGCGTATTCGTTTGAGCCCATCAAGCTTAAAATCAAGGAAAAGCGCATTTCTTTTACTTCTTTCGTGGCCAAGCTCGCCACCATTCTCCTGGGTCTTCTTATCTTGGGTGGATATCTATTCAGACTCTACGAAAAACTTGTGGTTATCTTATTTGGCAGAAAGTATGCGGAAAGGGACACGGAGAAGAAAGAGGGTGGTCTTCTTGATAAATCGGCGGCAGACCTGAAAAATTATTAGGTTAAAACTTTTATCTACTGATTCTTCTCATATATAAGTAGCGAGCTGACCTACTCTAAGTAAAAGCACGAACTGTACGCCCCAAAACAATGCATCCAAACAAATTTTTTTTTTTAGAAAAAAGATGGAAGAAAATAATTCCTTGAAATATCTGCACGGACGCTTATTTTTCTGTACATGACTCCCGAATATTCAATACATACAATGAACTTTATTCGGATGTAGATACCAATCAACCATTTCCGAATTGGAAAAGTCTAAATGCTTGGCCTGCAGACAAACCCACGATAGTCTTCGCGCATCATTTGGTAACGTTCCTATTATCTCCTTCTCTTGACTGAACATCGACCGCTACGGGCAACAAAAAAAAAAAAGCTGGACCCACCTCCAACCTTACGCTGCCAACAATGAGCAGCTCCAAACGCAAAATCACCCGCTCACGGCTCGGATGTCACCGGTGCAAGCGACTCAAGGTGAAGTGCCCGGAGCAGAAGCCCGCATGCTCTCACTGCTTAAAGGCCGGTGCCGAATGTGACTATACCTTAAAGCTTACCTGGGGTGGGCGCCCCTTTAAGGATGCACTGAGAGCCACCAAGGCGCTGTTGACTATCTACAGCTATAATGATTTGACTCCTCGCCTGGAGTCTCCCATGCTGGAGCCTAGCAAGGTGCAGAAGAATAGACCGGTGGAGCTGTCCTTTCGGCTTGCACAGAAGCCGAATCCGGGCCCGACCCAGAGTCTGGACCTGGAGGTTATTTCATCTCGGTCCAGCTCCGTGACTCGGAATCCTCTTGTGGATGCCAGTGAAGGCGTGCTTGGGAGTCCTATGCCTGGCCATGAATATGCAGTGAAGAATGAGCCAAATGACCATAAGCCAATTGAACACCAATCCCTTGAACACCAATCGTTCGAACAAAAGCCACTTGTGCACAAAACTTTTGGACCTGTAGAGCAGAATTCAATCGCCATGCCTTTGGATAATGCATTTGACATGTCGCCCAGATTTCTGGGGTCAGATGTGGGGTCAGATTCTTTGAGTTTTGAGCTTGATAAGTTTCTAACTGATCGGGGAATCGACGGGAGCCACTCGCCCAAGCTGTTTCCTTTCCATGATGACACTTTGGGCGATGTGATTGCGGCCCGTAACAGCAGCTTTTTCGGCGAGCCGGTGCCTCTGTTAGACCACGTGTCAATTCCACCTTCGATCCTGCCTGAACCGGAAATACTTGCCAATGTTCCTTACTATAGAGAACTCTTCCATTTCTGGATCAATGTGGCTGCAGAGAACCTTGTGCCGGCGCCTTCTCTTTACAAAGACAATCCATTTAGAAAGCTCTTGCCGCAAATGGCAATGCATTATCCTGGATTGCTCACCACCATCTTGGCATTTGCTGCTCGTGCCAAAGGAGCTCTTACTAATCGCCATGGACAGAATGATGCCATCGTTGATAATTTGCTTAAGCGTTCGTGTGTGGAGTTGATTGGAATGTTGCAGGACAAATCCAAGTCAACTTCCGATGGCACCTTGGCAACAAGTTTGCTTTTGTCTTGCTACGAAGTGTGCCACTGCAATGACCTTGAGAATCATCGCACGCATACACTTGGAGCAGCCCAGATATTTGTTGAACGTTCCAAGAGGTCCATAATGCTTCTTAACCCTGAGGCCACCAATGAAGATGACTCAGCGAGCGACAAGACTTCAAGCTCGCAAAAGAGCACCTCAAAGAAGGTCAAGCGAAGTGAAGATGATGTAACGTTTTTCTTGGCCAGGTGGTTTATTTATGTGGACGTGGTTGGTGCCCTTTCATCCACCAGAAATAGGCATAACTACCTACGATCATTCCGCACTGGACAAAAATACACTCCGGTGGATTCAATTCCAAACCTCGATTTTGATAATCAGGATACCGATCGAAATATCGATTTTCTTTTGGGCTTTGATGAGAAGCTCTTGCCTCACATGGTTAATATCTCGTTATTGATTGATGAGGTGGAGAATTACATGAACAGTCAGAGCGCAGACCCTACTTGTTTACCACAAGAGATCATCATTGCCGCGTTGGAGTTAAAAGATAAATTTGAAAAAGACTATCAAGCCGAGGAGGCCAAGCGAGAAAATAAAATCGGTCGATTGATCGAGCATGGAAACCTCGAGACCCAACGAAATACCAGCCGAACCATGCACCAAAATAATCTTCTGCGTCTCGTGGAGCAGAATAACATCTTACGCAGCACCAACCGGCTTTACTCCATCATGGCCCTCTTAAACCTTTACCGGCGAGTTCTCCTTCTCCCTCGGCAGTCGCACTTGGTGCAAGAGCTCATTGACGAGATGACGGAGATTCTCCGGAATTGCATTGTACCAGGATCTCCCGGAGATATTTGCACCATCTTCCCCACGTTCTGTGCAGGCTGCGACACCTTGGACATGGACAAAAAGCAGTTTTACTTCGAAAGACTAAACCATTTGGCTCAGAATGGGAATATGGGTGCGAATCGAGGCATCGCGATAATGCGTCGGTGCTGGGCCACTGGCGAAGACTGGTACACAGCCGCGAACATGATGGGAGTAGACTTGGTGCTAATGTGAAAAACAAGAAAAAGACAGTCTTCTTTGCGAAGGCCATGATGATACATTGTTATAGAATTATAGAGATAGGCCTTTTTTTTATATTTCTTCCCTTCGTAGCCTAAAACAAGCTTTTACATTGTAAATAGTTTTCTTCCCCCTCGCATTTGATGCCTCTATATGAAACCTTGGCTACAATTGCCCTGAAACATATTTTTGCTAGCATCTGTCGCGCTCTCCTAGGATGAGGACTAGCGCGCGTCTTTTTTTACGTTTGTGAGGTACAACTACTACCAAGTCTTTCTCTATTTATAGCCCCCCTATCCTTTCCCCGAGAATCTTACTTACTGATCAAAATCAGGATCACGTCCTAAAAAAGTGGATATCATTTACCACTTTCATAAGCGTTCATACGTGACGGTATCTATCGACAGGTATATTACTACTCGCTCATACTATGGATGCCGACTTAATTAAGGAACTCGAGTCTCTCACGTCGGAAATCTTGAAGAGCCATGGAGAGCCGGGAAACTCACAGATCCAAACCCAGATCTTCATGAAATGCTTGGATATCGTGCTGCTGTCTAAACTAAAGGATGAGCTCCATCTTTTTTGTAATCCTCACTTGAAGCCTGTTGTAGCACATACACTCATTATGTTTTCGTTTCCAGGGGCCACAAGCTCGCAGAGGCTTGAGGTGGAGCGACGCATGAACCGGAGTCTTAATCACTGCTCTGAATGTGTTGATGTGTTTCACCAGAATTTGTCGGGCTTGAGGTCCAGGTTTATCATGGTTCGTAAGATCCCGGTCCAGCATGTGTTGCAGTTTCTTCAGATTGTGGCAGATTGGTTGCTTGGTCGGCTTCTTGAACAAATGGCGGAATTCAGCATGGGTGCCTCTCAAATCGAGGTCCCTGATCTTGAAGAGCCCCGTCTGCTTACAAGTTTCTTGTATGAATGCATGTCTTGCGTTGCCTTGGCCAAGACGAACTCCAAATTCCGGACCAAGTTGTTTGCACTTCTTTCTGAAGATGGTGCTCTGCTAAAGTTTGGCAATTCCATTCTTCCGGTCTCAATCTTCTATATGATCCAAGGTTCCCCCGAGGAATCTGTTTATGCATTTGAGGCTTTGGAACATCGGACAGATAAGCCTATTAAAATCTCCCAATCCGTGGTAGACGAGATTAACTACCATAGTTATAGACTCCAGGATGCCAAGTACTTTACAGTGGAATTGAGTATACGGTTCTGGACAATGTTTGAAAGTGTTTTAAAGGCTAGTGAACCCAAAGAGTTCGCCAAATTACTTCGTCCGATTGAATTAGACACCATGGGCTCTTATACCCAAATTCGACTTTTTCCAATTCTCCGGGTTCTCCTCAACAACATCATGGCTCAGCTAAAGGAGCCCATGCCGATTCTTTTAAGTGTTTTCAAAGATAGCTTGGACGCATACCAGTCTGTGTTTTGGAAACTAGCAGACGGCGTTCATCCGCTCAATGTCATTGATACCATTTTACGCAATCCCTTCTACTCGGAGTGTTTGAAAAACTCACTGTCATCAGTCTATACTTTGTGGATCCCTTCCTTTTTGAAGTCTCTTAGTGTTCAAAAAAATACCACTGCCATTCGAATCGCCGAGTTTTTCTTACTGCGTGAGGTTGCTGGTTCTCAAGCCCCTGGCTTTGATTCTGCTTCGCTACTCCTTGATCTCTTCGACTTTTCCGGTGTTAATGACCCCAATGCATTGTTACGCTTTCGTGACATCAGATCGACTGTTACCAAGCATTCCTCTGCTTATACAAATTTAGCCAAGTCAGGACAAAAAGGCGCAATCGACTTGACTTGCGCTTGTATCAAATATGATACCCTTGTGACTGCTCTTAATTCGGCAGTTGTGGAACGCAAAGAAGTGCCCACTTTTTTTGAATACGACTTCACTCTTTGGAATGACTTGAAAAAAGTCTCCCTCTCCAATACCGAATTCGCAATGGAATTGTTGAAACTGTTGACTGACGCATGTTCAGTTGTTGTGTTCAAAGACAAAAAAAATTCACAGTTGTCGAAAGAGGCCGAAGCTGCTCTTGGAATTCACAACAGAGAAGCTCAAGCATTATGCGAAAACATTGCATGGATCTTAGACAAACTTACTGTTCTTGATCCCGAAGACATCAAGGTCGTCTTGGCTTGTAATGGGTGTCTTGAGGGATTGTGGAGCTGTATCTTCAATCCCCAAACCAGTCAGTCGGCACTTGCAATTTTGTACCAGGTGTTCGACTCCGAGGGTCGTTATGAGACTATCTCAAACTCTCTCAATACTGCTTTTAAATCGAATATGGAGGCTATCAATTTTTCTTTGGAGTCTATTGCCAAATTGAGAGTATTCGAGCCATGCCCCAAAGCACTCCGAATTCTTATGGATGTCATCAAAAGCATGACAGACCCGTTGCAAGGCATCATAACCACTCAACTGGGAAACCTCGAGAACTGTAAACGAGAGATCGAGAGATTCTGGGAGTCGGGCTGGCAATTTTTAGTCATGGTCTATCAGCAGACTTTATTGTGGGCAGGGATGTATCACCTTAGCGACCTCATAGAGTTCACACGTGATGCTCTCGATACCAGTCATTTGCTCTTGGACGCTTTCCGTCCCCTTGTCCAATTCTTGGCAGACTCAGCGCTTGAAAACAAGCTATTCAATGTCTTTATGTCGACATTTATTCATGTGATTGTGTGGCTTCGTTTAGGAGACATTTCACTTTTGAACTCTTGTGTTCTGTTGGTGTTCAAAGGCTTTGACTTGGCTAAAGAACTCAACTTCAATGTTGACAAAAACTTCATCGTCACTTTTGCCAAGTACGGTGCAAAGGCTAAAAAGTACAACAACAAATTGAGTGAGCAACAGAGAAGTATGGTGTTGGCGAAGGCCGGCGAATTTGACCAGAAACTTGTGCTGCATGTAATCGAAGAGACAGCCAAGGAGCGGTCCCACATTAGCACTCCTCGTCCCTCCATCTCACATACAGAGACTCAGGGTGCTACTTATGCCTATCAAAACAAAGTGAAGGAGCAGAAGCAGCTGACTCTTTCTAGGTTTGGAGTGGTGACAAAGGAAGCCCCAGTGGCCCCCCCTCCAGCCATCAAAAACTTCAAAGCCAATAATTTGGAAGCAATGAGAAATGAGCTCAAATCAAGCAGAAAGCCAATTGGTCCTGCTGTTGCTCCAGCTCCACCCAGACCCGCAGGTTTCAACCAGAAGTCTACGGCCGTGGGCCGTTCTTTGAACGCTCTCAAGCCCAAGAAGCATGACGATTCTTCTTCCGAAGACGAAGAAGACGATGTTGATGTTTCAGATCTTTTCTTCGAATCCAAAAAGAAATCTAAAATCACTGAGCTTGATATCCACGGACAACCGGTCAAGAAGGTTGCAACTGCCAAGAAGGTTGATAACCAACGCAGAGAAGAAGAGCGCATGAGATTGCGGTTGAACGTGAACCTTAAGCCTCTCTATGCCACAATCTTGAAGTGGAACTACAATTTCAATAGTGAGTTTCCTTCAGAGGCCAGAGATATTTATAAGCCCGTCAAAGCATCCTACTCCAGTGCGAAAGAATACGTGGCGGATATTGAGCCCTTGCTTTTGTTAGAGTGTTGGCAAGGAATCCAAGCTTCCAGATCTACAGGCCAGGAAGTCCCATTCGAGGTTCTTGTTGGAAGTCGAACCACCTGTGATGGATTTTTCGACGTGTATGTTTCTCTTAAAAGAGCAGAACTAGCAATGAGAAAAATCGGAGATTCTGATTTGTTGGTGCTTGGTTATGCGGCAGACAAAAACTTTAACTCTCCACAAGAAATTGCGTCATATCTTAAGCATGCTGATTCTCAAACTTGTCTTGCGAAGGTGAGGGAGATCAAAAACGTCAATGTTGATTACTGTGACCTCACAGTGAGAGTGTTCCCACAGGGCTCTATGATGGGCTTGTTGACGCCAAAGTCTGTCATGGTCGCTATGAAGGTCATGCAAATGATCACTGTGGAGAGAGAATACTCTTCATTGAAAGGATTGCAATACTATGACTTGTGCGATGAAATTCTTGCAGGAAAACCCACGGATGCAGCACCCATTACTGATGCCGAGGCTGGACAAGTATGCCGCAAATTGGGTGTCAATATGTCTCAGGCCAAAGCTATTATTGGTTCTAGTAGAGAAGATGGATTCTCGTTGATTCAAGGTCCTCCAGGTACTGGAAAGACCAAAACGATTTTGGGTATTGTGGGCCACTTTTTGACTGGAGAAGTCAACCCACACACCATAGTTGTGCCAGAGTCTACCAAGGGCGAACTGAAACCTGCCAGGAAGGTCTTGATTTGTGCCCCCAGTAATGCTGCCGTCGATGAATTGGTTGTGCGTTTGAAAGACGGAGTATTCAATGACCATGGGGAACGAGTTGTTCCTAAGATTGTCCGGTTGGGTAGATCCGACGCCATGAATGTTGCTGTGCGTGATGTGGGTTTGGAAGAGCTCATGGAGAAGCAAGTCAGAGGCAGTGGTGCCAGCACTGCAATTGATCCGTCTATAAGACAAGAGCACAGCAAGTGTATTAGCGAAAGAGATCAAATCCGAGAAGCTCTCAAAAATGGAGACCTCGGAGATCAAGAAACCGTCGATTTGGAGACCAAGCTCAGGGAAATCAACAAGAGACGCTCAGAGCTTGGAAAACGTTTGGACGAGCAGAGAGAACAAGTCTCTATAGCCACACGTACCAGAGAAATTGAGAGAAGACAGGCGCAGGCCAAGATCATCAACGAGGCCCAAGTTATTTGCTCTACATTATCTGGTTCTGCTCACGACTTTTTGGCAGGGATGTCGATTAAGTTTGACCAAGTCATTGTTGACGAGGCTTGTCAGTGTGTGGAGTTGTCAGGTATCATTCCTTTGAGGTATGGGTGCAAAAAGTGTGTGATGGTGGGAGATCCAAATCAATTGCCTCCTACAGTATTGTCACAGAGGGCATCGTCCTACGGGTACGAGGAGAGTTTATTTGTCAGAATGCAAAAGCAAAATCCAAGCTCTATCTACTTGTTAGATGTGCAGTACCGGATGCATCCAGATATCTCTCGCTTCCCCAGTGCTCAATTTTACAACTCCAGGCTTTCTGATGGAGAAAACATGAGGGAAAAGACGGCAAGGCCTTGGCATTCACATATGCCATTGGCTCCCTACCGATTCTTTGACATTGTGAGTCGACACCAACAAAACGTCAAATCCAAGTCTTTTTTCAACCAGGCAGAGGCCAAGGTGGCATTGGAACTTGTGGAACAGGTTATGTCCATGTTGCCTCAGTCAAAATTCAAGGGCAGGGTGGGTATCATTTCCCCTTATAAGGAACAAATACGGGCTCTTCGAGATGTGTTCCTGTGGCAATATGGAACCTCCATCTTCAATGAGATTGATTTCAATACCGTGGACGGTTTCCAGGGTCAGGAGAAGGAGATCATCATCATGTCGTGTGTAAGAGCCAGTGATACCGGAAGTGTCGGGTTTTTGAGTGATGTTAGGCGTATGAATGTTGCGCTCACACGTGCTCGTACTACATTGTGGATCCTTGGTAATAGGAGTTCCTTGAAAAGGGACAAGGTATGGGGAAAGCTCATTGATGATGCTGAACTGCGTGAGTGTGTTGTACAAGCACATCCGGGTTTCTTAAAGCGATACTCAAACTTGAAAGGTCTTCGTTTCGAAGGAGAGAATTCCCAGGCTACACCTCAAATTACGGCTCCTCCAACCACTGAGACTAACAAGCCTGAAGCTGAGACCAATATGACTCCACAGATGGACTCTAAGGTTTCGGATGTTACGTCCAAAATTTCGGATGTTAAGTCCAAAGTTTCGGATGTCAACTCCAAAGTTTCGGATGTTAAGTCCAAAGTCTCGGATACGAATTCGAAAGTGCTGGATACAAACTTCAAAGCATCAGACACAAACTCGAAAGTATCAGATACGAGCCCAAAAACATCAGGTACAACCAGCTCGAAACTTTATGATTCTTTTAGACCCGAACCATCTAAAAACAGTTCTGATCAATCTATGAACGATTTGAAAAGACCAAGTGGCTCAGAGTTCCCCGAAGGTCCGGAAGCTCACAAGAGAAGAAGGGAAAATCACCTCGATAAGAGGTCACGCCAAAAGAAGTTCTATATCCACCAGAACCAAAGACCCCCTTCTGGTCCGGCAAGAGATGACCAAGCCCCAGGGAACGAAAGCCATCATGACTCGAACTATGCAGACAGACCATACAACAATGGTTACAATGGCTACAATAGTTACAATGGTTCCAGGCCACCAAATACTTGGAGACAAACGGATAGTTACAAGCCGTACCGCCCCGACAATCAAGCCTACCCGCAAGCAAGCAACTCTGGGGTCTATAGATCTTCGAACCCAAACAGACCAGCAGGACCAGCAGCTAAGAAACCCAGCACAAGCATTTTCATTCAAAAGAAAAGGCCTCCTCCACGGCGGCCATAAATCACTCATCTTTTTCTGGCTTTTCAACTATGCGAGCTCCAATATCCTCAGGACTCTTGGAGTTCACTGGCTCATTATCATGCTTTTCGTGGCCTAAAAGGCGGCCGAGTGCTGTGTTAACGGCGAATAGCTCTTGCTTAATCAATATTTGTAAAAAATTAGTAGAATCTTCTCGAGTAGTAGCCGATTCAAGGCATTCTTCCAAGTACCGTTTCGACTGTTTAAGAAGATCATGTATAGTAGATGCCACATCAGTACTAGACTCGGATGCCGAGATAAAATGAAATAAATTGCTCTCTTGTTTCTCCAAGAACTTGCACGTGTCCAACCAAATGGCGGAATGAGTACGGTATAGCTGGGAAACCTTTGAAGATTGGATTTCAAATTGCTTCAAAGTATCGATTTTGGAAGTCAACAACTGGAAGATGGGCGAAAAGTCCAATTTCTCGCTGATGGTATTCAGAGAATCGTCTAGTTTTCTGGGTGCCTTTAGCTTAGGCAGATCTTCAATAGAAGCGTTCTTGAACGCATGTACAAGGCTCGAGACTCCTTTCTTTATGGACTCGAGTTGTTTGGATGCAGTATCAAACCCTTGGTCGTAAGCCGGGTTGGATGTTTTGGACGCAGTCTTGGAGATCTCCTCTGGAATCTCTAGGGCCTGGATCCCCATATCTGAAGCTTTGGGACTAGTTCCTTGGGAGATGGTTGAAACGGTAGTTGGCGAGGTGTTCTTGGGCACGCTAATTGGAGAAAAGGAGTGGTTTGTCGAGCTGAACGAAGTAGAAACCTTTTCCGTATTCAAATAAGTTGCAATGCTTTCTGGAGAAACGGAGCTCGACGACAAGTAGTCCACAATGGCAGACTTGCCAGAGGTTTCGAGATGACGAAAGTAGTTGACGTATTTAGCCGATTTGCTCTCCAAAACGGAAATCGTGCCGTCTATCTCCACATTAATGGTGCTCCGCTTGGCTTGAAGTGCCTGTAACCTGGCCTCCAAGGCTTCGATCTCCGTATCTATACCTGTACGCTGGGCTAGAAGGCTATCGAGCTTGGCCCCAAACTCGTTTTTATCGCTTTTGATGCTTTTGATCCGTCGAAGCACTTTCAGCCTCTGCCGATCCAAATTCTGGAAGTATGCAAGCGTGTGTTGAGTATTGGAGAGCTCCCGGGTGTAGATCTCACATTGCTCCAAGCAATTCTCAGAGAGATGGTTAAAAAGACCAAGAATAAGGTTCCGGGCATCGGAGCTATCCTCACCAGTCTTTAATTTGTCCATATGAAGCTCAATGGCTGTATTCACCTCGGAGACAAACCCATTATGTCTGTTGCGTAGGTACTTGATGGTGGAGTCTGTCTGGGCCCCTTGCACGTGGTTTAAATTGGAAAAGCTGAAGCTCTCAAGGTTAAAAATCGAACTATTGACCGAGTCGAACACGGCGGAAGTATCTAGCTCCTGTGAAGGTAAAAGAGTGGGAATTTCGATGCTATTTTCAAGAGTGTGGAGGTGCTCAGCATGAGCCGCAGTTTCAGGACGGCCTCCCAGGGAGAGAAAATCGTTTGGGTCTAGACCATCGTCAGAAGATGACTCTAGATGATCAGGAACCCGGGGAGTCACGGACTGGTTGAGGTTAATGGATTCAAAGGGGTTCATGCCAGGTACATATACATATATGTATATATATACTTAAGCGACGCATTGATAAGAGTCGCAGGAGTGTACGTAGTGCTATATTGTCCAGAGATGCAAACACACTAACAATAAGAACACTTGGCGGGGAGGGAGTGGGGAAACGTATATTTGTTTGTATTGGCTTGAATGTAACTAGTATTAATTAAGGTCTAATGTGCTGGAGCACAATAAGCTGCGGTATTAGCTGTGACATTAGCTGTAGCCTCAAGTGCTTGAGCTGTACCCGTAGCTGCGCTCATAAGCTATTGCATCGCGCGATTGTCTCACTGTCAATTGTCTAAATGTCTAACTGTCCAACTGACCAGTTATATAACTGCCCGCCTATTTAACTGTCTAACTGTCTAACTGTTCGAGTGTCTGATTGTTTGGCTGATTGGCTCTTTGACGGATTGACTGATTTGGTGAGTTGGTGAGTTGGAGGGATCATGGTCGGTCCTTAATCGTGGGGCTCGTAATGTGACTTAAGGCCCATATCTCCCCGAACATAGTAGAGACGTCTAATAGTAGGGGTAGGAAGATGTGGCCTCAAAAAGTATTAAGAGTGAGAACGGATTCGATCTGGTTCAGGTCCACAGCCAGCTTGAACTCTTCAAAACTCAACTTGCCGTCTCCATCCTTATCGGCCTCCATGATGGTCTTATCCACAATCTGCTGGAGCTCTGCATCCTGGAGGTTCTTCCCCACCATGGCCTTCATGACTATGAACAATTCACCGTTACCAATAAACCCGTCTCGGTCGATATCGTAGATTTTAAAAGCAAACTGAAGCTTATCCGTTCGAGAAGACTTGCCACTAAAAGCTGAAAGGCCTGTAAGAAACTCCTGGAAGTCAATGGTGCCGTCGCGGTCCAAGTCAAACACATCCATGAGTCGAGACGCCAATGGATTGCTTGATATTCCTGGAATAGACAAAAACTCATTCTTGTCAATGGTACCACTACGGTCGGAGTCGAGCTTCATGAACCGTTTACGTAAGCGGTCGATTTCTTCTCTATCAAAGTTGTTTCCCTCCATCAAGGAGTCTAGGATTGTGGAGGAGGCTAGTCCCATTTTTTCGAGGCGATGTGTTTGGTTTTGGTGTCGGGATTTCGATGTGACGTATATCGAAGTAAAGAGTCTTGAGGTGGTATGTTGGTATTCCGGTGTCTATCTCCCGTATCGATATCATTTTGGTGGGCGCGCCTAGACCCTTCCCACAAGCTTTGGTATTGGCACGTCTCCAACCAGCACTGACCCACTAGTACACATTTACGGCAATTTTACCTAAAATTTATATTTGGGGTTTGTATTTAGTAAGGGGTCTACGAAGTGGGACGTGTCCTTTTGGATCACAACTTTGGAGTAAATGAACCTCCAATGTGCGAGCCTCCATCAATGGGCAAGACTATGCCGTTGATGTAGTTCGACTGTTGCGCACTCAAGAAGAGGATCACACCAATGATATCCTCCTTGACTCCCAATCTCTGGCGAGGGTTTTGTTCCACCATGGCCTCGCCGGCCATATCTAAGATACCTTGAGACATTTTGGTGGGGAAAAATCCGGGTGCCAATGAGTTCACCGTAATGTTGCGTGGTCCCAATTGCATGGCCAAGTTCTTACCCATGTGAGAGACACCGGACTTCGAAGCCAAGTATCCATAAACTCCCACGGGATCACTGGCCACCAAAGATGCCACTGAAGACATAATAATCACCCTCAGCGGATCCTGGTGGGACCCGGAGTTCTCGAGATCATCTGCAAACAACTGGATACAGTGATAAACAGAAACAACATTCAACTCCAAGATCTTACGCACAGCCGAAGCGGGGTGGGATTCCAAAGGAGCTCCCCATGTAGCACCTGCGTTTGCAACAAGGATGTTGATGTCGCCCACTGCCTTCTTGACATCAGCATGGAATTTCACACATTGCTTTTCATCAGCCAAGTCAGCAGGAATCGAGTGTATCTTGGTGCTTTGTCCATTTTCTTTGGCCACCTTTTCTAAATACGCCTTTGCCTCCTCACAAGCAGCAGTCTTTCTGGAGGTTATTACCACAGCTTTGGCTCCGCCAAGAACGTAAGCCTCTGCTGCGTATAATCCCAAACCTCTGGAGCCTCCAGTGACCACAGCAGTTTTTCCATTCACGTTAAAGTCAACCATTGCTCAATCAATTGAAATTTCAAGAAAGAAAAAAGATGGTCAAACAGTTGCGGATTTGGTGCTTGACATTTGATTTCGCGTGGTGCGTTTTAAAGGGCCATTTCCCCACATCTAGATCCGAGGATCTTTTGGAAGGATATGTTCCTGCACACAACCCACATCAAACTATGCGACCTTTCAACCGTTATGAGACCCTGTTATCGCAGCATTTCTTTAATCAAGCAACATTCTTTTTTTTCAAGAGACGGAATATCAATTGCACATCCACCTTAAGTGGGTTCACCACCCGGAAAGTCAATGTGTCTGCATTTAGCAAGTGAATGTCCTTATTGGGAATCACTTGCGTTAGCTTGTTCGAGACAGTGGCTGAATCACTGATGGTCCATACCTCAATCACCTCTTCACACACTAGGAATAAATTGTTGTCTGCGAATGCAATGTCCTTTGCACGATAGTCAAAGCGAACTATCGATGTGCGGGACAACTTGCCTGCTTTATTGACAAAGATGGCACATTCGCTAAACACCAATAGAAACTCTTTGTTGTTGGTCAATTTGAACATTCCTAATGGCGTAGCATGTGAGATCATCTTCTTGATAAGGTCTGGGGTCTGGGCCACTTTCTTTCTGCTGTAGCCATCGAGTTTCTTGGTAGAACCATCTGAGGTGGGAAATTCGGGAACGGTTCGGGGTGAAAGTTTCTGCAAATCTAGAATCTCAAAGCCTCGCTGTGTATGTACAGCTAATGATGTGTTGAAAATAGAGATCCCATAACATTCCGCCTGGATGTAGAATTTCTTCACCACCTCGATCGTACTCAATATGCCATTGTTGTCCTCTTGCAATACGAACACTTTGAACGTGGTGGAGCCCGTATTCTTTTTCTTGGCCACTATAAGTGTGGGTAATCCCAAATGCTGACCAAACTCGTAAAACATAATCGACTCATTGGAAATCTGATACGACGTCACATGCTCATTCTTCTCATAGTATAGGTTGATCAACAGTTGGAGTGGGTAGTACCGTAGCATTTTGTTGGCCAAGACAAAGACGACATTCAGCTCGGGGATCACGGTCAATCGCGTGACATTGTTCATATTGATAATCTTCTTCCAGATATTCTTTTCATCAAAGCAGTAAACTCCAGCAGAAGTTCCCAAGAAATGGAATTGCCCATTCATGAAATTAAACATCTCCGAACACTGCACTTGTCTATTGATAAATGTTGAGGAACCAGCCAAAGTGAGTGGGCTTTCTCTTGCAAGTAAAGATATGGGATCATTTCCTGCAAGAATAGGAAATTTGGTGAGTTTCATAGCTGGCTCATATGCAAAAAAGCTGTTGTCTATAAGTTTAAAGCTGTAAGGTGCAGTCTGCAAATTACGCTTTGTGGCATTCAGCTTGGCTTTCTGCAACACCGAAATCCATCTTTGCCGGTCCTTTTCAGTAGCTGTTATCAAGGTATGAGACTCTGCTTTTCCTCTGCCTGCATAACGAATCTTGAAGGGATATGACGACACTTCTTCTGTCGGGACCTCCATCAATGTCAGGTTTGGCGTCGCGTTAGACTTGATTCCTAAACTGGAGGCCTCTTTTTCCCTATTTTCAACAATCAAATAGTCCACTGGGATAGGAGTCTCTGAGACCTTCATCGAAATCGACTTTTGGTTCCTTTGTTTATCGGCAAGAAGAATGTAATTGTCTAGAGCAATCATATGCACGTTGCTGGAATTAATCTTCAACTCTCCTTTTCGTAGCAAGTCACCTCGGAAGAAAAGCTTTCTGTTTTTGGAGTTCAAATGAAGATTCGGTTGGTAAACATTGGATTTCCACGTGAGTTGACCCTGAACAATCTGCAAAGAGTGAATATTGTCAGCATAAACCTTCATTTCATTGACTCTGGTCCCTAACCCTCTAATGGAGTCAATTGCTTCGGTTAAAGCTGAGAATTCTTCATCACCTTCATCAAAAAATTTGCGAACGTCCATGAGTTGAAGAGGCAATTGCTGGTACCTTGAATTAAATGTGCTCATCAACAACAAGCTACCATTAACCTGCAATGCTTTGACCTTTGGGTTAGAGCGAATCGTCTGATCCCATGTTTTGAGTGCTGGGTTATTTAATAAATCCTGAATCATGGGCATGGCACT